>JAXDDX010000003.1:7685000-7687500 GCA_034670405.1 Hoplostethus atlanticus | reverse complement strand
CTGCTCAGCAGAATGCAGTGAAGAAGGGGAGAGGAAGAGGGGGTCAGGTTTTAAAGCTTGTCCGTTGTACATCCTTGCTTGATAATGTCAAGAAATATGGCGGTGCAGTGACTTGTTTATGGCTTCACATGAGACTCTCCCGGCATCAAATGTAGCACAGTGCACATCTGTGGATTGAAGATTTAAGATCCGGCGGAAGAGAAAGAAAAGAAGAAAAGAAACATAGGAAATATAACAGGGGGATCAGTTTCCCTTACGCGTTTGTAATATTGATATGATTTCATACCATCCGGGGTCCATCCTGTTGGAGAGGATGTGACTTCTGCACCTGTGATCATCTATTGATTTCTGAGATATTGGTGTAATACAAACTCAGAGAGACTGATGTGGATGTGATGGGAAATATTTGAGATTACTATTTATCATCTTCATCTTCAGCATTTGTCCAAATCTCTTAACATTTTGTGGATGTCCTCTTGTGTGTCTTAAAAAAGAACTTATTACATCTCATTATCGTCATGGCGATCACTAGCATTACCATCATCATCACCATCATTATTGCCAGTACCACCTGCACATTCCACACTACCAACCTGTACTTGTCGCACTGTAATGACGCAATAACATCGCGGTACTAATGTAATAATATGTCATTGTAATGGATACCTCTGGCTAAGTTGACTTTCATTAGACAAACTTGTCCCGACTTGAGAACCGTACGGATAAACATTGTGGGGGGAAGTTTCCTCCTGCGGTCTGTGAAAGATGAGCTCGGGGGAAAGAGTTTGCCAACTCCACAGCGGGATGAAGAGATGGAGTAAACAGACTTTTAGTGGACAGGCAGAGTAAACAGTGAAGCGAAAGGTACATTAAAGAAACCAAAATCACAGCCACGATATATGTTTAGACAGAATGCACTCTGACACGCCGCTCTCTCCGTCAGGCCCGATCCCAGGCTGCCTCGCCTCCCCCTGTGCCTCGGAGGAGAGACGAGAGGGAAAGATTTCTCCCCCCCCTGCTTCTATAAATCTGGTGGATATTTTTGAGTCCTCCTGTGAGCGTGTTGGTGTAGTAGCCTTAAATTCCCTCCCGCTGGCTGGGCTGGGCGTCCTGCCCTGGGGAGACGGATCATAAATCAGTTCACCAGGATGTTTCAGCCATGTTAACAGTAGCTAAGAAGCCCATAAAACAAAGGAGGAAAACTATGAAGGCACTTTTCCCCCTGTTTTCTTTTTGTCTGTGCCCCGTCTAATGAAAACGGAAAGATGGAAAATCCAGGGCTTAACATCCACCCTGAAACCCTACACAGTGTCGATTTCACAGGGATCAGGGTAAATTTTGGCACACTTACAAAACGTTCTCCTTGGCATCGGCCATGCTTGATATTGCATGTTGGACAACTTGACAACTGTAGTGTAAATCTATAGCGCCAACGTGTTTGGCACTGATAGCGTCGGCATACATACCCATGTGGTAGGCCTGTATGGAAAACCCCCTCTCTCTTTCCCCGACGACGTTCCCTCGCCCTCTTCCTCGCTGTATCTCTTCCCAGTGTAACAGATCCCCTCTTAGATTGGGATATGCACATCTTTTCATCTTCCTTGGGTCCATCTGGGAGAGTTTAGGGTTCCATGTGGAAGCCATTGGGACGGGGACGCCGACTGATCAGAGAAAGATGTGCCCCTCTGGAGCTCGCAGCACATGTTTGGATCCCAGGACCCTTATTTGCTTTGTCTCACCCTCTTTAACATTCCTGTGCCCTATATCTCTGGACGCCCCCACACACACACACACACACACACACACTTTGACTTAACCTTCACAATCTCTTCCTCTCTTTCTCCTTCCTTCCCTGTCTCCCCGGTGCCTGGTAAAGCGATTGGAGTGGGATCAGCATGGTGGAAATGAAAGTGGCCATGACGAAAGGCTGAAGGATCTGCTGTAACATTGCATTGGATCCCCTTGTGTTTTTTTTCCTCCTTCGCCATTTTCCTCTCCGGCCGCCTGTTTCCCTCCACACAAACCCCTATCGTGTTACTCCTCCCGAGTCACCTCCGCAACAGCCGCTGATGTAATCCTAGTTTATGGTCCCTTCCCTTACCGAGAGGCTGCGTTCTCCCACAACAATCGCTCACTCCTACCGTTTCCAGCTTTCTTAAACCTCTATCAAATTAGACTTTCATTGGAAACTAAGTGTATTAGCCTGAAGATTTCCATTACGGCCAAATTAAGATGAAAGGGAGACTTCCAGCTTCATCTGCTCTGAATTAGATTGTTTGACATACTGTACGCTATGGAGGGAACATTTGTGATCCTCATGTCATCCAGATCTCGTTCAGCATGCTTTGATCAACCGTAGCCCAAATAGACGTGGGGGGGCGTAGGCAGGCAGCGAGGAGCACTAAAATACAAGCAGTCAAAAACACCTGCCTGTACATGACTACTCACACAAACATACACAGACAAACAAGTGTCACACACTCATATTATGGGATGCTGG
>JAXDDX010000003.1:7620000-7680000 GCA_034670405.1 Hoplostethus atlanticus | reverse complement strand
CAGCGGGGCCCTCGACAGCAGAGCCCAAAGAGGGGTGAGCCGGGGGAGAAGAGAGAGCGTATGAGAGAGAGAAAGAGAAACAGGAATTCTTCTGTATTCTTGGCCTCAAGCAGCCACATGCAGCCATGAAACATCTGGGGCTGATTAGCCAGTTCATATTTTCTCAGTGTTTGTTGTTCTGCCCATTCATCCCCAGCTTGTATCCCCCAGGTGAAGTGTGACCGGCCAGCGATAGCCTCACATCGTGGCACCCTGTGGCCCAAATCAAGCAAATTTGTTCAGTTTATTGGATGCGTATCTAACCTCAGACAAGAAAGGGTGGGGGGGGGAGGGATGAGGAAGGGAACAGAGGACAGATTCACTTCCAGTATTTGGAGCAAAATCCCTCTTACCGCTTGCTCCTCCCCCTTCTCCTTCCCCTCCTGCTCGGTCTCTTGTCTTTGCTCTCGTCATTCATGTTGTGCACCGTTCTCTCCCTGCGAGTTGTCGACTCTGTTTGAAGGGAAAAAAAGACCCGAGCCAAAGGCGAGACCCCCTGCTGTGCTCTGTGTGTCTCTCCAGGATTGTCTTTGGGTGCTTCAGATAAATCTTTAACTCCCTTGTGGGTCTGGGTTTTTTTTTGCTTTTGGGGGGGAAGCTTGCTGTACTCCATTTAATTTCCTCAGAACAAAGCTCATTTGATCTTCCCACCCGGACTTGTGTGTGTGGCACTGAGTCTTCGTTTTCATTAATGTTGGAGGCACAGCGAGGGAATCTCATTTTAATTTGACATTTCGGCATCTGTTTTCAATTTCCCAGGAAAAGAGTGCATGCGTGTGCATTAGTGTGTGTGTGTGTGTGGGTGGATGGGGGGGGGGGGGTGTTTGGTGGAGGGGGGGATGAACCTGGTGAGTTTGGAGAGCTGAGAGAGCAGCCATCTCAGCTGACCTTTTAAAGGCAGCGTTTCGACGTAAGAGATGATGGTAGCTAATTGTGTTAGCCTCAGCGCGGCTCCAGTTCGCTACTGTGGACCTAGAGAGTGATTTATCATGCCAGTACAGTAGAGTGCGGTTAGACCGGGGCTTGGCGGGGGCCTTTACAGATGTTTGCCACTGCAAGACAGAAGCTCTGCAGTGTGAGAGATATGACTGTTTTTTTTACGCACAGTCAGCTGTTTGTCCTGCAGCGAGGCATGTCAGCCAGATGAGATAGGATATGTCTCAGTCATACCCCATTGAAAGAACAAAATGCATCGCAGTGTGTATCGCTTTTCCTGGAGAGTGCACGTAGCCAATAATTTGCGCCCGAGTCCGGATGCTCGCACTGTTTCATCCCATCATCAGCATAGTTGAGAAAATCCAGGATGGACAAAGAGGCGTCTTCATGCTGGGACCTGTGACTTTGGCCCATTTCCACATATTAAGCTACACACTCAGAATCTCTCAGCACACACACACACACACACACACACACACACACACACTGAGCTTGGCCTCCCTGTTAATAGCGCAGGAAATATTATCTGCTAGGGGACAGCTGCAGGCTCGCTAGAGAGAGACAGAATGGTAGAGTAGGCTCATTATCCCAAACACAGTCAGACACACACACACACACACACACAGGCAGGACAGCACACAGCGTGAGAGCCTCTCTCCCATTTTGTACCCAATTTTCTGTCCCAGAACAGAAACAGCCAGGCAGGCGGGCAAACAGGGCCTCATATGTCTACAGGAAGGAGGATGCCTTACTAAAACCAGGGGGGCCAGAGGCAACCGATTTCGCCGTGGCTCCAGATCTGATACGACTTTCTGGCAGAAGAGCCGGGGCTTTGTACCTCGTCCAAATCTGTCTGTCTGTCTGACAGACTGTCTGGCTGTCTCTCTCTCTCTCTCTCTCTCTCTCTCTCTCTCTCTCTCTCTCTCGCCCACTCTCCTTCCATCCCAGAGGATTTTGTTTTCCACTACGCAGATGTTCAGGGCTGTCTGCTGCGCTGCACTCAGCTGTGTTTATAACAAAGAGGTGTCGGTTTGGGAGGAGGAGAGAGGGCAGCGAGGTGGGGGAGTGAGGGCCGTCGAGGAGGGGTGGAGGTCAGTGTGCTGTTGATGTAAACACTGGATGATGCCAGCTCTCCCTCGGGCCTCCCGCTAGTCCTCTGTTTTCCAGAGAGACGGATGCGTTTGAGTGCTAGCTGTAGAGAGTGGTGCAGTGAGGCCAGCAGGGGAGGCAGGGACCCACCGAGAACAGACGAGGTGCACTTAACTTCCCAATCTGACTTACCGAGCACACACACCCAGGCATTTATCACAGGATCAGATGAAGAGATGGAGAGAGAGAGAGACATAGAGGATGCAAGAGAGAGAGAGAGAGAAACAAACATGCATTCTCAACACACACACTTTAACACTTTCTTTTGACCACATAGACCTACAGGATATGTCTCACTCGTCGTCACGGGCTGTTGATATGAACACATGAACAATTTCCAAAAAACGAGAGTGAGACGTTTGAACGCACAAACGTAGCCTCCTGTATGTTTGAACCACAGAAGAGCACACTTCGATGTTCAAAGGCCGACTCTTTACACGAACAAAGACTCGTTGCAGCAGGCTGACCTCGCTGATACAGATGCAGACAGTGTTGCTTCAGACTGGGGCTGGTACTCTAATGAATCGGATGTTCACCGTTTACATTCCTGGGTGACCATATCAGCTTTTGACCCCGGCGAGCGAGCCCACTCACCACGCAGCTGTACCGTCGAGTTTGAGTTGGATGAGAGTACAGCAAGAGCGTCATACACGTAACGGTTACCCATCTGTATATAGTGCATTGAAGATACCAGTGTATGAGCTACAAAGCATTTTGGTGAATTCCTTTGTTTGCTAAACAATACATCCAAGCATCAGAAATGAGGTCAGGTAGTGTTTCGGCTACACGGGGAGGTGTGGGGGTGATTAAGCAGCAAAGGGAAGCCATTACCTCCCGTCTCCCTCTAAAACCTATTTCCCCGCGACGGGATTGGGTTCTCCCTCCACGTTGCAAGAAGCAAAAAAGAGTAGTATCTGGGTTTGCCGATGGCCAATTAAGTGCTTAAAGGGTTTAGGCAGGAATTTGTAGGCTGTCAGTCGGTGAGGGCTCCTGGGGTGAGCCTGGCTTTGATCTGTGGCGGAGGTGACTCGGAGCAAGTTGAGGGGTGTGAGACGACAGACTCGGGAAAGGGCTCCGCTCATCCTCCCTGCAAAGACCAAATAATGCAGGTTTACTTGCAAACAGGAAGGAGTTCTTTAGGCGTACGTAGTCTAGCACAATGAAACGAAACCGTGCACACACACAACAGCACACACACACACACACACACATTGTGCTGAGCTCGCATACTTACGTGTGGCCTGAAATTCAGTATGAAATTTACGAGCGTTGTTTTCATACGGTTCTTGTGTGTATGCAGTGAGAGCTGGGAAAATGATTACTGGCACACTGTCCCCGGAAAAATTAAATCTCATAAATCACTTCAGTTCAGCGTTAACCCCAGAGACACAGGGACAACATCCCTGACCCGCACAGGATAAATATACACACCGATCTGGTTGGTTGCTACTACTAATTTTGTACTTGTACCAAAAAGGACTGAATGAGTCACGTGGGGTTTCGTTTGCAATTGAAGGTGCAGCTGGTTTCATCATTCAGAGTGTCTCAGTTATTCCCTTTAAACCTCACATTTACTCAGCGTCAAGCTTTGTACCTATTAGACTTAAGAAGGGGGAAGTTTTGGACCTCATATGACCATAATAATGTGAAAATCCATCGCTGGGTGTCTATCAGAGTGTGATATTTTTTCCTCTCCATGACATTGCAGCACTTCCAGCAAGGGAAAATCAATGCCAATAAGAATTCATATCCAACCACAGTCTTCAGCGAGGTGGCATCGGTAGATTGACTCTAACGCAAATATCCATCTATGTCACGATGTCCTGGGTGTGAGAGCACAGTGGGGCGTAGACCTGGTGTCTCTGGGGGAGATGAAGAAGTGGTGATGGGGAGGTGATGATCAGTGTGTATTGTGTGTGTGTGTGTGTACGTGGGTGTGTGTGCGTGTCCCATTCGCAGTCAACAAAAAGGAAGGTCAATGCTATTAGAGATGTTGATGGACACTGATTTGTTTTTATCACCACTGGTTTAAAGTTTATTGACGGCGAGGTCACATGGGAGAAGGCGGGCCATTGAGGGGAGTTGTGTGTCCAACACACACTTAACTATCTGCAGAGACGTCCCGCCCTGCAAAAGCAAACAGCAGTAACTACTTTTTTGTGGATTTTAAATGTCAAAGGTCATGTTGAGGGTTTCGATTTAATATCCACGGAAAGTATACCCATAAATCCTATTAAATAATATACAGTCCTCTTCTGTTCCAACAACGCTTTTGTCAGGGCAGGATAGAAACTTGATGTCATTTTTCTGCATTTCATTACTTACACAATAGTAAATATACTGTATGTGCATTTTTTTATTTAGTCTGTACTATATTCTGTCAGCAAATCCACATTTCGATGGGTTTTTACAGAATCCATGTAGTAAATTAATAGCATTTTGTACCCAAAAGGCAAAAGGTTTACATGCTTAAGGGCAGGTTTAGGTCTTTTTGTAACCAATCCAATGATCAGCTTCCTCACCTTTTCCGTTACTGTACTCTTCCTAAGCCTCGCGGACGTTTCATTAACCTTTTTTTCTTCCTCCTTGTGTCGCCCCTGCAGTTCTGCGCGACGACTTCAGACAGAACCCTGCGGATGTGATAGTGGCAGCGGGAGAGCCGGCGGTCCTGGAGTGTCAACCCCCGCGCGGGCATCCTGAACCGAGCATATCGTGGAAAAAAGACGGCACCAATATTGACGACCGAGATGAGAGAATCACTGTAAGTAGCCAATGAAATACGGACGCACTTTTCTTTTCTACCGTATTGTCGGTTATTACATTGTTATTACAGACACATTGCCTGAAGGCTGGCTTGTGTATAGGATGATGTTTTTAAGAGTGGCCCAGTGAGGCAGGTCAAGTCATTACCACCACTTCAATGTTTGTTGAAAGATTGATTCCTTTGGCTCGTTTTTCACATATAGCAATTACCAAACCCAAAGGCAGCACATTTGAGTGTCTGCAAC
Organism: Hoplostethus atlanticus; assembly: GCA_034670405.1. NCBI lineage: Eukaryota > Metazoa > Chordata > Actinopteri > Trachichthyiformes > Trachichthyidae > Hoplostethus > Hoplostethus atlanticus. Next base: position 7,674,868 of record JAXDDX010000003.1, on the reverse strand, counting down.
CGTTAATGAGTGAGGTATAGAATCAGTGTTGCTCCATTACTCAGCTAGTGCATTGATTAGGGGGGGGTGGCCTGCTGATGAAACCAACCAGGAGACGAGCAAAAGAGCTGACTGGAATCACGGAGGAGAAAGTTGTCCTCAGCAGCGGTAGCGGCAGAGTGCTAACAACTCTTTACATCTGATTTAGACCCATACCGACCAGTCAGTCAGCTGTAAAGACACCCAGCGCTGCCGTATCAATCAGCCCTGCAGGCTTGCTTACCAAAGGTCTTGCCGTGACAGTCCTGGCTCTAACTGTTCAACCAAACGCAACGCGACTCTCTTTCCCCTCGTCGTCCTCCTAGAGCAGGAAGAGACTTTTTGGTTGTTGTGTTTGATTACACTGATTGGATGTGTGCTTTAGGGGAGGAAAGGTCTATGAGTCAGCTAACACGAGCAGGCAGTGAGGAGGAAGTAGTTAGCAGTGGGTCTGGATCTCATTCTCACAGTCTGCCTCGTGGGGTTTTTAGCTTTCTGGCTGCTCAGTGGACAGCCGTTAAGCAGTCAGATAGTTTGGCCCCTCAAGTGCTGACCAGTCATGGAACATCAAATCTCCCCAAGACAATAAATACAACACAACTAATAATGATGTTGTTCCACCCTTTTATGCCTTTAGCATAGCGCTGAAATCCTGCCTGGGCCGGTTGTGCTCAATACATTTTCATTACCGGCCAAGTCAAAACAGTGATTTATCACCGCTGGCTTCAGCAGAGGATCCTACATGACTAAACACAGGGTTTCTGCTCGGTGAGGGTTGGGCGCGTTGAGCCCTAATCACAGTTCTAACTCATAAACAGTGTGAGTACTTCTCTCTCTCTCTCTCTCTCTCTCTCTCTCTCTCTCTCTCTCTCTCTCTCTCTCCCCCCCAGCTTGTAAGCTGCACTGGCAGGAGATTAAGAGGTTGAGTCTGGCTGCTGAGCAGTATAATTGAAAGAAACAACCGCATAATGTAGTTTAAATTGAATCAAATCATATCCGTCCCTGAATTCAGTCAGTCACTGATAAGCATAGGACCCTCTGCACTTCTGAACTCTTTTGGTCTTCGAGAGCTTCAGTATCTGTGTGTGTTTTCACATCTGCCTAGCATGCATGTCTGTCTGCCCCTTTCCCTTCATGCCACCCACTGTCACACTCTGGATGACATGTGTAGCAAAATGCAACAAGCTGTGGCATCTTCTTTTTTCTGAAATTGAAAAGCAAGATAAATCATTTGGCAGATCTGATTTTGCTCTTTTATAACATGATGAACCTGTGGCCATGTTGGGTCACATTTTAGGTTTTGCTTATCATCAGCTGGTAAACTAGCCTCATGCTGCTGACTGAGGTGTGTTAAAGGAGAGGTGCTTTGAGGACAAAGCAGGGCTGTTTCCTCTCAGTAGTATACATAGTTCTCTTGCCTGTGGCCTTTCCCATAATTATGTTGTAGCCCCACTAAATAAAACACACATCACCAGTTCTGTTATTTATAAAGCGTTCTCACAATAACATCCGTCTCACCCCCTGCATGGTGGAAGTGAGGACTTCCCCTCGCTGTTTGTGATTATGTGCAGCAATGTGTGAAATCCTTGGAGTAAACGTTTGTGAACAATGCTGCTGTAAAACAGGCTCATCGACTCGAGGTTGTGTCGTATTGTAGCCTGCAGCAGTGTTGGGCCTTCTGAGGAATTAGAAACAGGGTCTGTCTGGTTAGTGATAGATTCAACAGCACCGCCTGGACCAGCTTGTATCGCTCACTGTTGAAGTGGCTGGTCGGGACGAGATCTCGCAGAGCACTAGACATAAAGTATGACCATCCGTGTGTTATCGAAGGGGCTGACAAATGGGGGAATGGACGTTGTCGTGTTGATGCTCATGTTGGCAGCTCAGGCTTGTATTCTGAGAAGGCTGATCGTGAGTGTCCAAAGTGTGTTTACGGTCTGAGTAAATATGTGTTTGTCGGAAGGGTGGATTACCACGGTAATGTGATGAACAGCTGAGCTCATCAAAGGGCCCCTCCACCAGTTATGTTTGTTATGTTTGCTTTAGACCATTCCACCCCACCGCTCAACGTGTCGGAACGTGCAGTCGATCGGGGGTGAGCTCCCTCACCACCTGCAGTGGGGATTTACTCTCTGTACTGCGCTTGACTCGGATAGGGTTGGCCTGGCTTTGGTGGCTGCAACACAAAGAGGAGGGCAGTAAACTTCAGAGAGGCAGCGGAGGGAGTTTTTCTGTCTATTTCAGTCAGCTTGGTGTAAGCAGCACATATCCGTGCCTGCAGTTGGAGGGGTGATGAAAACCTTCCCACCGAGCCACAAACAAAAGAAAGCAAGGTATTATATTGTGTAATGCTGCTGGACATATTCTTCACACCTGTGTCAAACAGGTCTTCAGAAACGATGGAAGGATGAGGGCAGGATAAAGGAACGATGAACGATGAGGGCAGGATAAAGGAACAAAAAAGAAGGGAGAAAATCTGCCAATATTTTGAGTCTAGACCATTGTCTGCTGAGAGCAAGAATCAGTCAGCAGCACCATAAATGCCCAACATGCAGCACATTGTCCTCCCTCCTTTTGTGTAGGAGTTGTGGCTAATTATCGGCCTGGAAAATGAACCGCTGGGTGAATACCCGCAGAGTGCCTGCTGAATGGGGGCTTTTGCATTATCAGCAATGCCAAATGACATGAGACAAAAGGCAACAGGATAGAGCCATCTCCCTGTAATGCGGGGATAATGGTCAGATTGTCGGGGCTTTCAGCCGCCTCTAGGTTCTGTTGTATTGTGTGGAAAAGGATATGCACGCAGAGAAAAAGAGGACCGCTGCTGCATTCATTCGGAGTCCCTGCTGCTCTGGCACTCCAAATATGCTATGTGGAGAATGGGAACGCACCACACGCAAACAGAGGTGAGAAAATGGGGAGAGTGGACCGGGCCTAAAGTGGATCCTCATGTCAAAGCCCCGTGGAACCAGCAGTGCGCACACACCACCCCCCCCCCCCCCCCCTCTTTCTCTGCCGCATGGTCTGCCCTGACCTTGGGCCTTTGTGAGTGTCACAGTGTTTTAGCTGTTAAGCCTTTCCTCAAACAAACAGTAACATAATGACACTTCAAACCCCTCCGGCACCGCGGGGGGGGTCCTGAATAAGCCGGCCCCTTTCTGCAGCCTCCTCATGTCCCCCCTGCCTCTTGTTTCACCATGAATATTAAACTGTGGTGAGAGGCTTAGGAATGCCTCAACGCAGAAGAATGTGTCCGGTCGTGAAGTGGGTCCAGTTTGTCCCTGGAGGATCCTTGACTTCCTCCTTACTACTCTATGAAACCTCAGTTTATGTACAGTAAACATGGGAGGAGGGTCGGACGTTTTACAGCAAGATGCCGACCATTTAAACTGAGATTCTGCTCCAAATGTGGTGCTGCAGGGGGCACTAGACTCAGATGTTGAGTCTATGTTTACAGGAAGTGATTAACTGTGGCATTTTGAAAGACTTTTTCTAGCTTTACCTCACAAAAAAAACACAGATAACTGGTGTCCATCTGTATCAATGAGGATTGTTCTTTGTGCGCCAATGAAGAAAATGGCTTTGTGCTCACCTACAGCGTGGGCATGAGGAGTGTTTGCTACAGTGAAGTCGATGGAGTGAGACATAACATAGCACGCCATACAGCGAACACACGTGTAGGAGGGGAAAGCAGATCTGCAGCGGTTTTACAATATGGCGTGTAAAGCAGTCTGTCAGTGGTTCTCTAATAAGGGGATCCATTACAGTCATGTGGGTGGTGGTCCCGGTCTCGCACGCCGAGGTGTGCATTTAAAACCTTAAACCCCCCGTCAGAGCAGGGAGATCATTGGTGCGCCGTGCTTTTGTCTGTCTCCGCCGTGACTGGCGTGGTTGTCAGCTGAGAGAGGGGCTGAGGGGCCTGCTCTGGGGCCCCGGGCTGCCTCTCTGGCTGCCTGAGAACAAAGCAGCTCCTCTGGTCTGTAATCAAAGCCCTGGGAAATAACCAGACATCACATTCACCTGGACAGTTCGCTATTGGGTGTGTGTGCACGCCTTCGTTTGAGCATGGATAAACGTTCGCTCGCTCTCACTTGTAGATGTAATATGTGCACGTAAAAAAACAAAGAAAATCTGGAAAAGCATTCTTGGAATATTCCCCCGCTGAAGAAGACAGAGCCTTTTGTGGCAACTGGAGAAGTGCTTGCAGTCCTGCAGTGCCTCAGGTGTTCCCTCAGGGAGCTGCGGTCGTGTTGAATTGGGAGAGTGATTTTTGGCCAGGCGTACCCTGAGGAGAAACACGCTGACTGATAAAGTCATTTAGACCTCAAAGTGGAAGAAAAGTGGGAACAGCACAAAATGGGTAGAAAGATATAGTGGTCCAGTGTCTTTCTCTTTGAGCTGAGAGCAAAGCCTAATAAAAAGAGTTCTTCAGCACCAGGCCGTTCTGTGTCTGCGAGTGTATTTCATCACGCTGCTGTAATGGCTCTTGGCGAGGAAATGCTTTCAGGCGATGCTGAGAGCAATCAGAGAATGTTTTGTAATGTTTAAGCTGCTGTTTTCTGTTTGCTCTGTGTCAGCCGATGGCCTCTCACCTCTCCTTCTACTCCTCAGATACGTGGGGGGAAGCTGATGATCACCAATGCCAGGAAGAGCGATGCTGGGAAGTATGTGTGCGTCGGCACCAATATGGTGGGCGAACGAGAAAGTGAAATAGCTGAACTTACTGTGCTCGGTAGGTAACCTTTTTCTCTTCTCTCTTATGTCGATCTCTTCTCTCTCCACACACACACACACACACACATTATCTCTTTTCTGTTTGCCTACAGTGAGAAACAGATGTTGAGTGTGTATCTCCCAGGAAGCTAAATGGTGTCTTTGACCCTTATCAAAAAGAGTGTGAGATGACCTCCAATCTCACACTTAACTATGAATCCCACACTGACCCCATCAGCCCTGCTCGCCTGACCCTATTTCACCATGAGTGACCTCTGACCCTTCGACTCTCCTGTGTCCTAGTATAGATCATCTCTAGACTCCCCATGTCATAGCCGTCTTTTACACTTCCTCCACTCCTCCCTATAGACCCTCTTTTAATCTCTGCCAGTAGGAACAACAACAGGAGTCTTTCCTCACAAGATAAACAATTAGACATACAGTAATAATACGGCCGGGGCTTCAAAGGGGCCGGCGCATAGTCGTTGCTTTTGTGTACTTGAGTGAATATCACAGGGCAGAAACTTCCCAGTTACTGACTCAGAGCTTTTTGTGGCCAAGTCTGTGGAAATGTGAAGACGGGAACTGAGAGGTGTGACCTTTGAGCTCTGGGAAATATTAAAAATCAAATATTGGAGGAGATAGAGATTAAAGGAATTAGGGAATTAGGGATAAGTACTCCCTGTGAAGATGAGCTGGACCCTAGGAGGCTGGGATTATCAGGATTGTAGTAGGGATAGCCTACAGCTATTTTTTTTAGCTATTTTTATTTTAGATTTAGTGAGGGAAACTGATAAAAAGCCAGATATTTGAGATTTGGTGACATTAACTGAGTAGCTGAGTACTCCCATACTGTGTGCAGTGCCCTATATGATGTTCACCGTGTGTATTACGCAGAGCGCCCCAGCTTCGTACGCCGCCCGGGCAGCCAGGTGGTGTTGGTGGACCAGAGCGTGGAGTTCAGGTGTGAGGCCCGCGGTGACCCAGTTCCCACCGTCCGCTGGAGGAAAGAGGACGGCGACCTGCCCAAAGCGAGGTATGACTCATCGAGTTTCACCACACAATACCTTCCTCCCTTATTATCTGCCTCTCTCTCCTTTTGATCTGTTGCTCACCTTTGTCTCCGTCGTCAGCTGATGCTTGTTGCATGAGTAGGAATACGTGCCTCTGTGTACCTCTGTAAATCTTATCTATGTATAGGCGCACCTATGTATGTGTACCTGACCAACTTATATGTGATATATGAACGATCCAGATATGAGATCCGTGAGGACCACACCCTGAAGATCCGTCGCCTGACCTCGGCCGACGTAGGCTCCTACACCTGTGTGGCGGAGAACATGGTGGGCAAGGCAGAAGCATCGGCAACGCTCACCGTCCACGGTAAGACCAAAAACCTCTGTCGTGGACTTTAGTTTCACACCAAATTGTCTCAGTCCTTCATTTCTAGTCCCTCTGAGGGCTGTGACTCAATAGCTTCTGTATGTTTTAAGCCGTACGCTACGTTATTTTTAAATTCAATCCCATTTCTGGGTTCTTGTGTGGCATGATGCAATTCAGCCCAGCCGCATCGCAATAATAGCCCTCAGCTTTAATGCTACATGGTCATCACTTTCAACTATTCTCTCTCAATTAGCTGATTGATTTCTAATAAAAAGAGAATGCAAAAATCCATAGCAGCCGTAGTGTCGCGCACATGGGACCTCCACAGTAATCGATTGCATACAAGTGGCATTTCTCCCCGAGGCCCGTCTCCCTTCATGTTTAAGACCGACAGTATTTGCGAGCCTATGGAATATACGCATGTCTCCTGAGGTCCGCTCTCCGTTGGACATCCTATTAACACAGTTAGAATATAAAGCAGCCGGTCACAGATTGTGAACATTCAGAAAGAAGCCATTCAGTAGGACTGGGGGGGGCTGGGATCGGCCCCAAACCCTCCTGAGAACCAGCAGAACACTGGGGCCATTTAACGCCAAACTAATGGGAATGTTGGGAGTAGCGCGAGAGAGGGAGGGAGGGAGGGGAGGGAAGGAGGGAGTGAAGGAGGAGAAGGTTCAGTGCATTGGAGATGGGGGGGTTTGGAACGGAGGGATATTGAGTATGTTGGTGGCGGTGGCGGCTCACCACTGGTGCAGAACGGGGTGGGAATTGGGACTGGGGGGGCGATTGTGGTGGAAGGGGTAGAAGATGATAGAGGTTTCTGTGGTGAGGTCACACATATTAATGTCACTCTCAGCAGTCTATCCAGCAGAGATGTAAAGAGACAAGACAATTCCCTTCTACTGCCAACCCCCCCCCCACCCACAACCATAGATACTTCATTTACACATGGCTGCCCTTTGCAATTATTCCTTCATTTTCTCTGCAGGCGGGCAATCTCCGGGCTGCTTCGAGGAGCACACCTGTCAATAAGCCCGTCAATATATCTACCTCTCTTATTGCCCTTTTTCACTCTTTCCCTCTCCCTGATGAGAGCTTAGCTAATGAAAGGGAACAGCATCGATGCGCCGGTTCGATAACCTGTTCTCACGGCTTAGAATCATATTTGACAGGCTAAAGTGTGTTTGTCGTTGTCTCCGATGGAGCTGGCTGTCCTCACCTCGGGCTGCTTCCCTGAGGCCTGCATGCCGAAGCAAGGAGAAGACATGACAGCTAATGTAATTGACCCCCTTTTCTTACCAATGAATCTTGCCGTGCCATGCGACTTCTTATCTCAACTCCCCGCGTTATGAGAGAGTTAGAAAGGCATGGAGATTGAGGTAAAGGCATGTAGAGTTGAATAGAAGAACCTCCGCCACGGGTTTAAAGGACAAAAGCAGATGGTTTCCTAGAGTGTAATATCAGGTGAAAGGCGTAATGGTATAAATGGTAGCCATCCTCGTTCTCGTTCTCATGGCTAGATTGGACCCGTGCCTCAGCCTATAGTGTGTCACGCTTTTTAGAGTTCCTTGAACCTTTTCCATCGACTCCCAGATCCCCAGGCTTCATCCAGACCAGGACATGAGGCCAGGGAGGTTGTGGGCACTAAGTAGTCCAGCTAATTAAAGACAAGCAGGCCACAGTCCCACTCCCGGAAATGACATGCTTCTAATTACAGATACAGGCATAGGAAAGGAAAAGAAACCCGGGGTAATTGTAGGTCTGAACGGGGCCAGAGGAGCAGAGTCGACGTGCAAGGGAGTAAGACGTCGTCGAAGTAGTCAAGACAATAGTGATAGTGTGGGGGGCTGTCGGTTTAGTCGTGACCTATTTGTCTCCGGCTCGATCGGCCCCGTCACAAGATGAAACGTCAGAATGCTTTTTGATCCCTCGAAGAACAACGAGCTTGCCGAGGCATTGCGTGAGATTTCTCGAATAGTTGAAACGCTGGCTTGATAATATAATCTCAGTGGTAGTGAAGTGCTGGCGGAGAATACTGCACCGCAAGATGGGTGCAGTATTCACTTAGACCTCGAACCTCGAATCGTTCGAGGTTCGAGGTCTAAGTGGCTTCAATTAATACTCAGAGAAAGTTTCTGCCACATCTCCTTCGATGGGTAGACGCACGATTAAAGCCAGTTGAGTTCACATCACAGGAGTTATTTGATTTGTTTATGTGAAAGTGATATTAGCAGTGTTGTGTTGCACATACTAGAAGATATTATCCTTTCAAATCCCCTGCAACAGTTGGAGGTTTATGAGAAGAATCCAGCTCTGTGAGGACAGGGGGGCGATTTCACACCTTCCATGGCCAGTTTGTCAGTGAACAATGTGGACATTGTGCAGTGGTGCCCTGGGGTGTTTTTCTTTCTGCTGTGTTCTGCTGTCAGTGCTAACTTAATCAGTGAATTATTGTACTTACACGTGTTTTAGTCAGTCTACTACAGCTCCTTTGGACTTGTAAATATGTCAAGTCAAATATTTCATTTATTGATGGAAGAAGAAACGCACAATTGGCCCGGTCACCAGTCATATTTATGGTTTCATTGCAAAATCATTAATCTAAGCCAGACGTGTGTGTGTGTGTGTGTGTGTGTGTGTGTGTGTGTGTGTGTGTGTGTGTGTGTGTGTGTGTGTGTGAGTGTGTGTGTGTGAGTGATATCAGAATCAGATGAAGGCATTATGGTCTGGTGTGGTTAGATAATGTTTTGTTAAGAAAACCTCACCCAGGGATTTTCATCGTAGGAACGTGGATATATTATTTCAGAATGCACTGGAAAGATAATTCACCAAACCAAAAGGTTTCTTTTTTTTTTTCCTGTGTGTTGTTTTTTTTTTTCTCAGCTGGTTAAGTTTGCCATTAGCGGTGATTTATTTGTAGGAAGGTCTTAAATAGAATGGCAGTCCCCAGAGCAGCGCTGCTAATAACCCATGAAACGGGACTGGAATGAGACTTGGAACTGGTGCCAAAACCGAGTGAATGAGAGGAATCTTCTAGTCATCTGTTCTCATATTAATCAGGTCAGCAGTCTGCAGTCAGTCAGGGAGATGATAAGCTCCAAAAAGTGGTTAGATGCCACACTCAGACATTCGCGGTGTCACTCCCTCTGCCTATCTCCGGTCATATTTATCTTAACCAATCAAATCGACCCTTATTCCGTCGCGCTGGCTGTCACACAATGTCGCAATAGCCACAACACACTTGACGTACAGTATACAAGGTCTCAGCGCGGGGCGGAGCATTTAAAACCATGCGCACACGGCTGCAAGCCTCCCAATGGGAGCTCCTATTAATCACGCTAAACCCTCAGCATGCAGCTCCACTCGAGTGTTGATGTCAGGCCCGCTGGACAGCAGCACCGCTCAGATCCCCCATTCATATCTCCGCTGTGGTGCCTGGCACATAGCCTGCCCCCCGGTGGGCTGGAGGACACACTGCTCAGTGCATTTTTTTCCTTATTCTCTCCAATCAGCTTATTGATAGAGACCCCACACCAACGTACCCCGGTCAGATTTAAGGTTCAACTCTCCCTCCAGGTCTAGCACTGTGATCACAGCAGCATGGGAGAGGTAGGGTTACCTAATTAAAGGCTTAGACACATATGAATGGATGTGTGTAGGGGGTGTGGGGGGTTGTGTATTCTGTGTGTGTGTGTGTGTGTGTGTGTGTGTGTGTGTATCTATAGTTTCTCCTCTGGTCCGACACACGGCTAGTGGTGAGCGTCTTCTACTAGGGTCTTTTGATGTACGCCTTATCTGCATTTTAAAGGCCAGCAATAGGCGGAGGGGGTGGGGGGAAGGGGGGAGGTGGGGGGGAGGGGTTGGGTCATTACTCTGACTGACAGCGTTTATGTTTCCGTGGGAGCTGTTGAAGCAGACAGATTAGATAAGGTGAGTGATTGGCTGGGGGAGATTTATGACCAAAGAGTGACAGTTAACATTCACCTTGTGTTTTTATGGCCCGGGCCTACATATGCAAGGCTGTGCCGGGGAGACTGTGTGATCCAGCTGCTCCTCGGGGTGCTCTAAACCTCGTTCACCTTCACACCACACCTGGGAAGAGAAAAAAACACGACGTCGCAAAGCGCACCGACGGCAAACATCTGTCTTGTTCATCTCGTCGTGATGTCCGTGTGCATTTCTGTGTCGTTTTGTTTCACCGAATCCGATCCGTCAGCCTCGTTCGTGTCCTTGAGCGTGTCCCGAGGTGTCGAAGGGAACGTTGAATCCGATGTTCTTCGCCGTTCTCTTCTCGTGTCGGTACACCAGTGATTATTTGCGGTAATTGTTCTCCAGCGTGTGCATCATGTCGTCCCTAGAGTTTGAATGGAGGATGTAATCTGCCATGTCTCATATTCACTGTATAGTAACGACATGATTATTTTTACCCATGAGCATCACATTGTTGTCTTATCTCTCCTCTCTGTGTGTCACGGTGTTTATTATTTATTTATTCATCTTTGGGTTTCTGTTGTTGTGTTTTTGTTTCCCTTTTTTTAGTCGTGTCTGGTAAGTTGAAATGTCACCCGTCACCTATTCACCGCCCCGACAGAGACAGGAAGCTGTCACAACCCCCCCCATCCATCCTCTTCCCATCACCTCTCCACCCTCCAATCAGCAGTCATGTCTCTGTTGTCACGGGCAACAGTGGCAAAAAAGGACATTAATGGGTAAAAATGTGCTCCGCTTGGGCATCCAAGGTAAAGCCGCATCATTTCATCCTATTATTTCCCCCCCTCTTATTTGTTGCCTCATCTTATACGTGGACAAATGATGTCTGTATTTCAAATGACAGTTTTCAGATTGCTTTTATGTATGTATTACACAGCCAAAGCATTAAGACGTGAGCAGCAGTATGATATTTTGAGGCGATGAAGGTGTAAATCGCCCCGGCCTATGGGACCTCTGCATTCAGGGTGTGTCTCCTCACATAGACGGCCTATTAGCACAGCAAGGCCCGGTGTCACCTAGTGTCACTGTGGAACTGCGTGGGTGACATTGGACTACGACACCGCGCTTAGCCCGAGATGGAATTTGTCATTAAAATGCATGGGTACCGCATCCCCGGCCGAGGCCCCGCGCTACTGGAGGGTGTCAGCGTGGACAGATGGCTCAAATTTATCCCCCATTTCCATGCAAATTGTGCACGGTCCATGCCCTTGCCCATGCAAATGAAGGGGCGGGGGGGGGAGTAACCCTTGTTTTCTACATTCAGTACTCCTTTTATATACACACCTGCATTATGGATTTAATCATTTTTCTGTTTGATCTTCTGCACACACCATGCAAAGTGTAAAGAGAGACAGGCTGAATCAGGCAAATCCCTTTTGTTTCCATTCAAATAGCCCAGACCACTTGTAACTGCAGTAGGTTCATATCTCTTACTCCATATTGTATCGTGCACATCTGTTCCCCGGATAATCGTCCTCCTTCCCCGCTCCCTCAGTGCCCCCAGCGTTTGTGGTGAGACCCAGGAACCAGGTGGTGGGGGTTGGCAGGACCGTCACCTTCCAGTGCGAGGCCACCGGAAACCCCCAGCCGGCCATCTTCTGGCAACGGGAGGGCAGTCAGGTAAGAGTAGCACGTCCTACTAAGACCAAATGAACATGATACAGAATAATAATAATAATGGAAAGTCAAGGTTTCCATTTCATTCCTCTGTGTTACGGAAAACAATTGCTACCTGAAATTCTTCAGTCAATATTTCAAATGCCTGAATGGTTCGAATGGTTCTACCCTTAAAACCATAACTAACATAGTTCTTAAGACAGCTGACCACTACCCCATCATGCTTCACTTCATCCTCTGTCTAACTATACAGCCCTTAATCGTGTGATCTCTCTTCGCCCCCGGCAGAACCTGCTGTTCTCCTACCAGCCTCCTCAACCGTCCAGCCGATTTTCTGTATCCCAGTCTGGGGACCTGACCATCACCGACGCCGAGCGCTCGGACGTGGGCTACTACAGCTGCCAGGCCCTCAACATCGCCGGTAGCGTCATCACCAAGGCTCTGCTAGAGGTCACAGATGGTGAGCGACAACCCTTTAAACACAGTTTTCTGGGTACAGCAAAGCCTCAGAGGGAATGAGAAGAACATTGAAAGAAAAGTTTGAGTGGATAAATATTGGTATTTCAGTAAATCCCTGGCTCATGAGGATAATACCGTGCATCTGATATGCTGTGGTTGTGCTGTAGAGCATATTAATATCCGAATTGAGGTTTGTGAGGTTTGGTCTGGCCTGCTCGATGTGTTCCTGTCAGAGGTGGAGACTCTCTGGTGCCTGTGCAGCCAGACCCTGGCTCAGTGTTTGGCTTCGTAGCCTTCACACTGGCTAGTGCCTCCCCCGGTATTCTATGGCTGGCTTGCTGCTGTCTACCGTTGGAAGACTGTGGTTGTGTGGTGAGGTCTGGATCGGGGTCCTCTAATTACTCCGGTAGCCAATCCCTGTCAGCCCCGGTGGACTCACCTTGGCTCCATTCCCACCACTCCCCGTAGCGATCTGGGCAGCTATTATTTCGTCTTACGACACACCTAGATTCATCCCTTCAGTCAGCAGACGTCCCTCTTCGTTTCAAGCCTGGACCGGTATGCTCTACCTCTCTCTCCTCTCTCTCTCTCTCTCTCGTTGTCTCTTGCTCTCTGGGTAATAATAACAGTTATTAAAGTGAGCAGGCCGCTCTGAGGTCACCTCTTCTCCACGGGCAGATCTGGTAATTACAGGTCACGCTGACAATGTTTTAGTAATTGCGGCATCTCCAGAACCAAAGCAAAGACAAAGCCTTCCAGAGATCAGACCAGAGTGTGGTTCTGAGGATCTGTGCACACATTCATACATCATCATGTGTCGTCTTTACACCGCATCAGGCATCAGGTATTAATTTGATTGCTACTCACTGAATACTGATTGCTTGTAAATCAGCAGGGCTGGCAGCAATAGTCCTCAATAGTGATGGGAACTGTAATGTTCAGAGCCAGTCGGATAACCTTCAGTATCAGGGAATAAAAATGAAAACGTGACGGGGTGCATTGTAATAAAATTCTCTCTCCTTTCTCTCTCTCTCCCTCTCTCTCTCCCTTCTCTCTGCCTCTCACATTGTGAAAGTCTCTTTGTTTGTTGTGTGTTTGTGTCGACTGCTGAACACCCACGGTTCACTAGGCGGGGGGAGGAGGAGCTCAAACATCCTCATGCTAATAACATTGTCTGTGCTGCCTGGATTTTTTTTTTTTTGTAGCATTCCCCCCGTCGCTCTGTGTTTTATGGCTGGGGAGGATTGGGGGGGGGGGGGGGGGGGGGGGGGTGTTCACGGGGTGTAGTGCCAGGCGTCTGGCGGAGCTGCAGCGAGAAGACTGAAGTATTTGAGGCCGTTTCGTTTTAATTACGCTGCTTTTATTTGGCTAAGGTCAACTCCTGCTGCTGAATGATTAGAAAATTGCTTCCAGTTGTTAAAATTGGATTTCATTCTCTCTCTCGCTGCCTTTGTGCCGTTCACATGCTTACATAGCGATATATATGTTTGTCAGATCCTCACCCTTCTCTTCCTTTTGCGTGTTTCCTCACACGTCCTGGTTATTATTGTCTGAATCCTCTGTTCCGCCCCTCCCCGCTACAGCACACGGACATCCATCTTCACTATTTTTTTCTTTTTCAACCTCCCCGCTCAATTTGCTCACTCCGTTTCTTTCTCTCACAGTTGTGTCGGACCGCCCCCCGCCGGTCGTCCGCCAGGGCCCGACCAATCAGACGGTAGCTGTGGACGGCACAGTGGTGCTGAGCTGTCTGGCGGCGGGTAACCCCACTCCGACCATCCTTTGGAGGAAGGACGGCGTGCTGGTGTCCACCCATGACTCCAGGGTCAAACAGCTGGACACGGGGGCGCTACAGATACGCTATGCAAAGGTAAGACACACTAGTTGGTATTTAGACTTGGAAAAAGACGACGTATTGCCTATATAATATATATAATATATCAAATTACCTTCACATGTTTGGCCTTTCTACCCCCTATACGTTTATATACATATATATTCAGGTTTTCATTCAATCAAGCTCCTCTATTAGACGGCCTTTCATTTCAAAAATCCATCCAAGTAAACTTCAAAGATGTGCGTGTTGCGTCCACACTGTGCTGGGCAAACCCCCGCTGGGTGGTAAATAAAGCATGTGTTGGCTGCCAGCACCCAGCCCTCAGTGAGCTGTCAGTCAGCTGTCGTGGGTTTGAAGTGGAGTCTGTGAAGTCGAACACTCACTAGTTCTGTCAGTCAGCAGGCACTGTGGGGTTTGTGTGTGTGTGTGTGTGTGTGCGTGTGTGCGTGAAGCTGAACACTACTCTTAGGCAGAGACAAGTAGGGGGGGGCGCTGACGTGTCTTCCAGATGGAGGCGTCACGGGGTCAGAGTTCACGTCAGTTTGCGGTGTTCTGATGAAGGCTGGCGTGTCTTGTGGTGGCAGGACTGCCGTGTGATTGGTCCGCCGGTGAGAGAGCAGGCGGGAGAGGGGACGCAGCCGAGCAAACTCCACAGGCACTTTACGTTAATGGACTTGTCATTTCTCCCAGGCAGGATGTGAATGAAGAGGTTTTTGATGTGTGAGGTGTTTTTTTTTTTTATTATTAATGCGGTCGTGATGATGTTGTTGCCATTATACTTATTGAGTTTTAATACAGATGGAAAAAAAGGATCCGGTTCCATTTGAGGGTCGTCTGCAGGACATTCTCACACTCAATTATGCCAACACAATATCTCACTCCATGTCTCTTTCTTTTCTTGACACACACACACACACACACTCAGTCATCCTTAGCACACCGTATCTCTACAATAGAAATATTTGTCCTAACCACAAACTACCAATACTGTCGACAGAGCAGAGATAATGGAACAATAATGTGACACCGTGAAAAAAAAACAGTTCAGTGAATAAAATAAGCATCTAAAAGCTGCTTTTAAACTGAAAACTAGACCGCAGAGAGCATTTCAGATGCTGCATTTTTTGGACTCTGAATAAGCTTTGCTCTGGAATTTCAGTGTACCGAACATTTCATTCTCCCGAACAACCTCCACTCCAAAGATTGTCACAGCATCTGTTGCACGAAGCACTCCACTTCCACGTCTGGTACTCAAGGGGATGGTAGAGAGAGGAAAAAGGTCTCCAATTAGTCTATGATCCTGTGAAAATCTTTTCCATTTGACTGGGAATGGTCTGCCACTTGACCTTTCCAGCTGCTTTACCCCAGTTTCTGCTATGAGCGAGATGATAGTGAGATTACCAGCCAATGACAGCTGCCTGCTAGGGACCTCACCAGAATGCCAATAAGCAGAGCAGCGACGGTGAGGGAGAGAGATTCAGCAAGAGATAGAGAGAGGGAAGAGCACCACCAGTTGAGGAGAAAATGGCACACGGTGCAGTAACGTGCATTTAACTGAAGGCAACAATTAATGTCCTCTCCTCTCGTCCTCCAGCTTGGGGACACTGGCATGTATACCTGCATCGCCTCCACTCCCAGTGGTGAGGCCTCATGGAAAGCCTACCTGGAGGTCCAAGGTAAGCCTAAGAGCCTATGTGTCCATCGCCTGCTGTCACTGAGGCTGCATGTACTAAATCAGAAATTGAATTCACTTCACTCTTATAATTGCTTTTCTGTCACAATCTTAGCTGAGCGCAATTTGATGTGATGATACGTCAATGAAGGGTTTCATATCTATTTTTGAAAACCTGTCACCTGATTTTCAGTCAGTTTAATATTATTATATCATCTGCCATTATTATCTAACATTAATATTTGGAAACCAAATGACTTCAAATAATTTTAAAATCTTTGAAATTAAAATATAAATTTAGCAAAATTCAATAGCAGGCTTAATTGTCATGACGGTAAGAATAGGTGTCACATCTTTAAGTTGGTGAATATGATTTAGTACTAGAAATCTTGCACGTTTTGTGAAAGAACAATGCAAAAAGAGTGTGAGGAAATAAATTGAAAGGAGAGTGTGGTGCACCGATGTCTCACCTCTTTCCTCCCCTCTCTCTGATTGCTATTTAGAATTTGGGGTCCCGGTACAGCCGATCAGACCTACTGACCCAAACCTGATCCCCAGCGCCCCCTCCAAACCTGAAGTCACCGACGTCACCCGGACCTCTGTCACCCTCTCCTGGAAGCCCAACCTTAATGCTGGAGCCACACCCACCTCCTATATCGTAGAGGCCTTCAGGTACAACTAACCGACTAGCCCGGCCAACAACAAACTACTGAAGACATGACCTCACCAAAACCTTTGGACCCTAACTTTGTCTGTTGTGTGTCCACAGTCATGCATCAGGGAGCAGCTGGCAGACGCTGGCAGAGCATGTGAAGACTGAGTCATATGTACTGAAGGGCTTGAAGCCCAGTGCAGTCTACCTCTTTTTAGTACGGGCAGCCAACGCCTATGGGCTGAGTGATCCCAGTCCTATCACTGATGCTGTGAAAACACAAGGTAGGTGTCTTTCTATTTACTGGTATCAATCAAATATACAGTATAGAAATATATATATTAGCTGCAGCATGAGGTGAGGTCATTTTGATGTATGTCTGTATGTGTACAGATATCCCTCCCACCAGTCAGGGGGTGGACCACCGTCAGATCCAGAGGGAGTTGGGAGAAGTGGTCATCCACCTGCACAACCCCACCATTCTCTCCTCCTCTTCTGTCAGGGTGCAGTGGACGGTGAGCATTTTTCTCTCCAGGAGCTCCTGATCATCGACGGCCTTTCATAACACAGAATGTCACTTGTACCATTTGTTTAGCTGATCACCGAAGCACCAAGGGTAGTCCTGGAGCGCCCATGGTCAATTTGTCTGGCCACTGAGCTGAGCCGTAAACGTCCTAGTGCCCTACAGAGGAAGGACACTGCAGAACTGGAACACCGTCCAAGTGCTCTAAGCGTCCATCTGGCTACCGGCCAGAACTGGTCAGCTGGCCAGAAACCAACTAACTTCAGCTTCGCCCGCAGCGGGCCACTCGCAGCCACCCGAACCTAGACGACCTAGCCTTTTTGCCATAAGCCGTGCAGTATCGCAGACCAGCGTGTGGCGTGCCAGTCTGTGCCCTCTTGGATTGAAAACACTTGACAGCTGTTAAAATAATACAAGTGAGAGGCGAGAGGCGGCCGAAACTCATGCTCTTAAGTGGAAATGGCTTGCAGATGTAGGAGCGGATAAGGGGGGAGGAAGAAGACGAGTAGACATGGAGAGCGAACCGGAGGAAGGTTAAAGGGAGCTCACGGAGGTGTTTGGACTTATTTCCTTCTTTCCTCCTCCTGCAGTTCAACTCGCTTACGATTCTTCTGTACATAACACGATAGAACTCCACTTCCACATCAGATATTAGTCTATAGCTCAATCCCTGCTTGCTCCTTTTGACACAAGGCCACCCCTACATTCCCAGGTATAATGAAGTGCCATAGTGAGTGATGAATGGGACCGGGGGAAATGTGAAAAGGATACTGACATGCCAAGACTTAAGATTTAAAACACCACCGGCCAGTTACCCCGTCTCATCGGAATGCTCCGGAAAAAATGCAGGACCTTTTTCACGAGTGACAACAATAGAGCCGTAGAGCGTTGTGTTTACGTGCCACGGTTTCCTTGTTTTCGCAGGTTTAAATGTCCTCCCAAAGTTGGAGGCTCTTGCTTTTTTTTACGTTTTCCTTTGTGTTGTGGTAAAGGGTTGCACAGTTTTCAGGCTTAATGAAGACCACCTGAGCCAGCAGCATGTTTCGCAGGGCATGGGGATACAGAAAATCACTCAAATCTTTACAAGCCGGTGCTGCCTGCCTTCCACAGGGACTGGTGGTGATGTTAGCATACTGGTGCATGGTTATCCTTTTCACCAACCATGCTGGATCATATTGCAGCATGAATCATTCAGCTTCCTACCAGCCATACCCTCTTTATTTAGGTATATCAGACACTTAATAACCTATTTTCAATATGATGTGGCTCAGTATTGAGATCCCCCCCTCCTGCTCCTTGACTCCAGCAGCCAGTCAGTAGACTAGAGAGCGGGACAGGATAAGACAGGCTGTTCTGGGAGCCCTGGCCCTATTTAACCAGCTCCAGACTTAGAGGAACCTCTGGCCGATGACCTCATACTGTGGTTTGCACAAATCGCTGCTGCTCCAAATGGCGCATAGACAGACAGATGAAGAGAAAGATGGAGATGTGGATGGATAAATAGAGGAATGATGTGATGAGTTAGCACCCCATTCCAGCCAGGGCCTGCTCTGTCAGTCACACTGATCCATCGCTGTCTATTGGATGCTATAATCCAGTACCTTGCTGTAAGAATTTCCACTGTAAACTTAAAGAGAACCTAATCGAGTCAAGCTGACCCCGTCTCCTTTCTGTGCTCTCATGCCAACCACTAGGTGGAGCAGCAGTCTCAGTACATCCAGGGCTACAAGGTGATGTACCGGCCTTCGCCAGAGGGGCTGCAGAGGAGCGAGTGGGCCGTGTTCGAGGTGCGCACCCCCGGGGAGGACAGCGCTGTCGTGCCGCAGCTCCGGAAGGGAGTCACCTACGAGTTCAAAATCCGCCCCTTCTTCAATGAATTCCAGGGAACAGACAGCGATGTCAAAATTGGCAAGACGCTGGAGGAAGGTGCGAGGGAGTTGTTTTGTATGTGTGTGTGTGTGCCTGACTTGCATGTGTGCATGCGCGTTTTCATGTTTACACGGTTTTATACGCACAGCTTGCGTGTGTGAGAGCGTACAACAGCTGGTCACAGCAGGCTCAGAGAGGGCAGGATTATGCTATGTTAAAATGCGGTGTACTCAAGCATGCTAGGGTGGATGTTCAGCTCTTTGAAAAGCCATATACAACCATACGACACTCCAGTGAGCGCTGTACTAATTCTTAGTAGGGTGTGGTTGTGGGAGTCTCATGAGGTTTGGTCACAACCCAACTCCTAATTTTAATCTGTAGTCACTGTAGTCAACAGTTATGTGGAATTCATGAGAATGTGTTTACTTGTGTGTGTGTGTGTGTGTGTGTGTGTGTGTGTGTGTGTGTGTGTGTGTGTGTGTGTGGGAGTGTTTTTCATCTTTTTCTCCTGAATTCTGCTTTGTTCCCAATTTTGTTGATAATTGTTTTCTGGGCTCCGAACATGATGTTTGTTCTCCAGCGAGTTCTCTGCTTTCATTACACTCAATCAGACGGTGATGAAGGTGTTTACGTTGCATTCATAATTAATCCACTTTAATTACCGTCAGACTCATCAGGGTGGCACCGTACACCATTACTACCCACTTTATTTTGAATAAACAGTGATTTCCCCTTTAAAAAAAAAAACATCCTAATTTTGAATACAACTACAATTATCGTTCCTTTGTTCTCCCCTCGGCTCCAGTCTCACTCGGAGATAAAAGGACCATTCTGACAGCTGAATGGGATGAGAGGAGACAGAAGAGACTGCATGTAGTTGTGAAAAAAATACTGTATATTGTATGAAGGTGTGTTTTTGTCTTTTGTCTACCCCCCCCTTAGCGCCCAGTGCCCCTCCTCGCGAGGTTACAGTGATGGAGAGCGGGGACAATGGGACTGCCATCGTGGTCTCCTGGCAACCTCCTCCAGAAGAGGAGCAGAATGGGGTGGTCCAGGAGTACAAGGTAAAAAATAAAAATAAAAAATAAAAAGCCAGCCAGCAGCAACCTCGGGTCTTAGCAAGCAGGGACTCGGTACTGTAGAGAAACACAAAGGAGACAACAAACACAGAGATAGACACAACAGGGATGCAGGCGCTGCGCCGATAACAGAGAAACAGACAATGTGCAGCCACGGCGAGGTAATGAATTCCTAGTTGAGGCACACCTTTGTAGGCTCATCAGTTCTCCTCCTCCGTGTGCTGACAGAGGCTCGGGGAAGGGGGGAGAAAACGAGACGAAACGGGGTACCCGGTGGAAATTGTTGTGAAACAGTGCCATCTGGTGGACAAGGTTGACTCACACATCTTGTGGTGATCATGGAGTAGTTTCTGTCGTAGGTTATCGGTGGGTTATTTTTCTTCTTAGGTGATGATGACTGGGGAGATTGGATTGCCGGTGTAGCTGAGATCAAATGGTTGGTTGTGCATGGCCAATCAATGCTTCACACAGAAACCATAATTACTTATTTGTCATAATATGAATCACTACACTTAGAAGAACAGCAGCAACTATACAAAACTTGAATATAGATATGAGTCATTAATAGAGACGTTCATGTAAAGGCAGGTAGTAAATACAGCAGAGCGATACTGAACAAGACACAGACGAGTGAAGAGACAGACCTCTGTTGTTAGACATCCAGTCATCTCTGAGGTCTGGGCTGTGCTGATGCATCCTTCAACCCATAGACCCTCTCTAAGCCCTCTTTCCTTTCCCTTTCTCTTAGTTGATAACATGCTCTTTGTGTGGAGATCTCAGTTTGGGCAGCACTCTCCTCTCATACATTTTATATGATGGAAGTCCTGCCATTGTAATTGGAAAGCCTTTTTTTTGTCGCAGGGAATATATAGGTTAGTGGTGGTGGTGGTGGTGGAGAGGGGGGGGGGGGACGCAGCAGAGGCAGTTAAAAAGTTAAGCCACTGTTAATTTTCCAGGTAAATGTTTTCTGGCGATAGGGTTTAGAGTAATTTCATGGTTGTTAAGTCCAGCTCGAGAGCACTCCTCGCTCATTACTGTGCCTGGTCCCTAGCGGCGCTTCCTCTCACCACAATTCAAAGAGCCACAGAAACGTTCAGGGCTTTGTAGCTCTACCACACACACACACCCAAAGGAAGTGTGTATTTTAACCTAGTTTACTGGCAGGAGGCGGTGGGTTGGGGGGAGTAAAGAAAGCAGAGCGTTGCAGGTTGATCTACAGGCGTCCTGCTGAGGTGAATGTGTGGCTCTCTTGTTGACCTGGTCCGAGTCAGCCTGGGAGTGACAGCAGCTAGCTACCCGCTGTAATTGGGTTATGGAGGTGATTACTGATCCCTGCTTGTTTTTCATAGGCTTAAGGCTACACTCAGACATGTTATGGCTACCCCGGCTAATACTGACTCTGTGTTGAGCGCGGCCTGTAAAACATAAAGCTGTGTTTTTAAAATGTTTTCCTGCCCGAGACTACCTGAGAGACGTAACGCGATACCCGCAGCGCGCTGAAATGTTGGAATAGCAGCGCCGAGGCTAACATTAGTGGTCGCTACCACACTAAATGTTGTCACGAAGCCTTCATAACACCGCCTTAATATCCACTCTGTCCCGCTTCTCCGTTCTGGCAGATCTGGTGCTTGGGGAACGAGAGCAGGTACCACATCAACCGCACCGTGGACGGCTCCACCTTGTCCGTGCTGATCCCCAGCCTGGCCCCAGGGATCCGCTACAGCGTGGAGGTGGCGGCCAGCACCGGGGCCGGCCCGGGGGTGAAGAGCGACATCACCTTCTTCCAGCTTGGTGAGCAGAGACAACCTTTAAATCCTACCCGTATTACAGCAGGTCACGTTGACGTAGCCTCGGGTTGAATTGCTCTGTTTCAAAATGTGCGTCCTCTGGCTGCCGTTGCACCGAGGAGCTCCAGGCCTTTCAAGCCTCTGCCTGTCTCCCTCTCGGTGGTTACAACCTGAAGTGATTACAGTTTCAATTATATCAACATTGCAAGAGCACGACAAGCTTGAACGACAGGCAAACACTCTCACAGTTAATCTGTTTGAATAGTCTCACCACCCTGAGATGGTTTTTACCTATCTGGTGATCAAAATGGTTGCCATTAAACTCCCGTGTGGCAGAGCTGCTCCGCCTGATTGCCCCACCCGGCTGCCCCACCCGGCTGCCCCACCCGGCTGCCCCACCCTAGCTCCCTTCTCCAGTCAAGGGTGCAATGTTTTCTGCCTCGGCTTCGCTTGAAACAACAAAGGCGATAAAACCTGCACACACTGGGCTTAGAAACACCGTATAGACTGCACCGGGCTACGTGTTATAATCCCTCGCAGTTCTTTTAGTCTTTTTGTAGTCTAGACAGACAGATATTTTGAGATATAGTGTCAGTTTTTATTCCCCCAACGCTCTGAGCCAGCCTACTTGAGACGGAGATGGAAAACACATGAATAGCAGTACGAGAGAGAGAGAGAGCGAGCTCCGTCTGGTTTTAAATGTGTGTGATTGAGTGGGCTGGGATGGGCATGAAGAAGCATCGGCTGTGACTGATACAATTTCTCTCACTTGAAGAGTTCCTGTGGCGATGGTTGCCACGTTCCAACGCCGGAGTGGAACAATGCGCCTCCGGGACCGGCGCTTCACCCCAAAATGCATTTGTCACACCCCGAGCTTGTATGCGTCATCCCAGCTTAGATACCTGCACAGTCCCCCCCCCTCCCCCCCGCGCGGGCCGCTTAGTCACATTGGCATGCTACGCTTCCCCCTCAGCCAGATAGAGAGTGGACAGACAGAGATACAGACTGGGAGACAGAGGGAGGTGGGAGGTTTTCTTTGGGGGGAACTTTTTTCACCTCTGGCTGGGAGAGTTGTTAGAAAAAGAAGAAGAAGAAAAAAAAAAGTGGCTGCAACATGAAACACACATGCGAAAAGGAGATGAAGACGGAGAGAGAGGAACATGAAGAAGTCTCAGAATGGGAGAGGGGGGAGGAGGAGGCAACACAGAGCTGTCTTTCATGTACAACGCATGAACAGACAGATGAGAAAAACAGACCGGAGACGGGTTGTTGTGAGCATCCGTTCAGACGGGCTCCTTTACACCCCGGCTCTCCACACATGTGTTTCAGTGTGCTAATTGCTGCGTTTGAGGATGATCTCATTGGATTTGTTAATGTGATTACCAAACCCAGTATTGCATTGCCGTGTAATCGCGCCTCTCTCTGTGTTTTTCCCACCCACCCCACCCCCCCCCCCTCGGTTCATCAGGGCTTGTTGTCTCCGTCGGGGCCCTCTGCTTGAGACTGGCTTTTGTTTTGTTCACCTGCTCATTGTTGACTGGGATTTTCTGTGAAAAGCCTTTTGAATAAGGGAGGGAGAGACGGCTCCATCTCCGCAGCCCAGCCTCATACTCACCTGCTGAGATGAAGAACCTGTTTTTTGTGTGTGTGTGTGTCAGAAGAAAGGAGAACGTTCATGTTGATGTACTCTCCTGACTCCGTTTACTTTACTTTGAAAATGTTTTCCCCCGTTTCAGGCTTTTTCCACTTGCTTTGAGTTTCATGTTTTGAATAACATGCCTTTTCCTCTCCTCTCTCACCTGTTTCCCCATTTGCCTAACTCTTATTTACCCTCATTTTTCTGCCTTCATTCATCACCATTTCTTCCAATCCTGTCTCCATCTTTCCTCCACCCCTTCCTCTTCCCGTTTCCTTCCGTCCTCCCCATCCTCAGATGCAGCCGGGCGTATGACAGAGAGCGTGGTGGACCAGGAGAACCCCCTTGTCCCAGCAGATCTCAGACGTGGTCAAGCAGCCGGCCTTCATAGCCGGCATAGGAGCCGCCTGCTGGATCATCCTCATGGTCTTCAGCATCTGGCTCTACCGGCACCGCAAGAAGAGGAGTGGCCTCTCCAGCAGCTACGCAGGGATACGCAAGGGTCAGTACACGTTTTATACTGCCAGTACTACTGCCAGTACTAGTGGGAGGTGGATACACTACCAGTCAAAGGTTTGGACACACCTGGCTGTTTCTCATGATCTTAAAGACATTTTCATCTCAAGCCTTTTGCTTAAATGCTTGAGATTAGTTTCTTAGACAAGTATAAATAGTGAAGTTGATGCCTATGTATGAATTTCTTTTCTCCCAACAAGTATTTTTCATTTACAACTTGAAATTTGAAGTTTAGAGGTGGAGAATGTTGAACCACAATGATTAAATCATCATTTTAAAGGGGCACATAGTGGTCGTGTGCCTTTTAAAAGTTAATTTCTTGTACTCGTGTACTTTCTTTGTACTTTCTTGTGCTCGTACATGCCGAATGCCACAGGGTAGCTACCTGGAAGAATCTGAAATATAAGATAGTTTTGTTTAACATTTTTTTGGTCACTGCAAGATTCCCTTTGTGTTATTTCATAGTTTTGATGACTTTACTATTATTTTAAAATGTGGAAAATAGTAAAAATAAAGAAAACCCTGCTATGAGTAAGTGAGTCCAAACTTCTGACTGGTACTGTATATACAAGTCAGTGGGAAAATGTGATATTTGTTCCTGCGGTACAGGGTTGTTTCCTGCTGTCCCCTCGGTCCTCCTTCAACCTGTCTCTCTCACACACACACACTGAGGTCTTTGCAGAAGGCGCCAGGTGAAGCCTCTAACTGAACGCTCTCTCCCGTCGAGCACTTTTAAGATGTGATGTGAACTCATGCAGAGAATGCTGCGCCGAGACGTCTTTTATTCCTTTTTTCATATTTCTGTCACACTGATTCTGCGGCGGTGTGTGAAGAGCCTTTCCAGTGAAGTACATTTTTGAGGTCCAACAACGCTCCCTTTTAGCGGCTCCCCTCCGACTGCGCTGGGAAAGAGAACGTCTTGCCGTAATCCTTCAGTATCAAGGACAAACGGACACTTTCACACGCTCGAAGCACTCCTGTTCTGCTCGAGCACGGCCTTTTGATGTGTTAACAAGTATTTAGCCATAATAACAATAGTGACTCCACGATGTTTTGAAAGCCCGTGTGAGCTTGGCCTTAACCTGCAGTGGGCTTTCACCTGACTTGACTTGAAGTGACAGGGTTCATGACTCGCCCAGCCTTCTGCCCACAATGGTTGCAGTATGAAGAGAACTATTAGGCTTTCTTTGTGAGTCTCGTCTATGTGTGGGCTGGCTTAACGTGTGGCCTTGGGCTGTGCAGCTGCTGCCTGGGAGCCCTACCTGTAGCCCTGCCACTGCGGGGGCTCAGGTTTAGCGCTGACTGCCAGGGTTAGAGGAGATCCACCCTTGGGAAACACACACGCAGACAATAGGCCGTCTTAACTGTTGCTGTTGTTAATCTGCGGGCTGTCGCACACAATAAACGGGTTGTATCCAAGTTCTGAACTGATACTGGGAATTTGTGAGTCACCAGAAAAGCTCAGACACCTCAGCTAAGCTTTTCTTGAATCTATGGAAGACTCTGTGGTGGGTTGCACACACCTGTGCGGTCTATGATTGGCAGAACTGTTTCATTATGGTTTTCAGCACTCTCTCAAAAACCAAGATGGTGTACCGTGATTTTCCGACCTGATAGAACATTGATGGCAGGGTGTTGGGTTTGATTTCTGAGGTTAGTGTTGCTATGGGAAGAGAGGATGTGCAGGCAGGTCCGAGGTATGGCCTGGTAGGATCAAAATAGCACAATACTCTTTTAACTGAAGTCACTTCAAAACAGAGGCATGGTTAAAGGGAACCTGTGGCTGCAGCACAGTAATGCTCTGTGGCTCGGGGATAGAGGAGTGTACTGTCTATGCTGAGGTTCACCCTCTGGCTCTCTGTGACTCTGTAGGTCGACGGTTACTCACGTTAACTCACAAAGCTCTTCAAGGGCACAGTGTGCATGCTGCTCCCTCGCCTCTTCCTGCTCCCGTGCTCCCAGACCACAAGAGGCCGTGGTCTTTGTTGGAACCGGTAACGAAGAATGTTTTGAGAGGAGGAGAAGAGAATAATTGCAACCACATGAAGCAACAATCTGCACTCAGGGTGAAATAGGTTGAATTGGGAAGGCAGTAGAGAACACTTAAGTGTGTGTGTGCGTGTGTGTGTGTGTGTGTGTGTGTGTGTGTGTGTGTGTGTTGTCTCCAACAAACAAAGGAAATACAAATGAAATGGTTCCTAATAAAAACCCCATTAATATAAAACATCTGTGAAATTGCTTTTTTTCCTCTGCCGATGAACGCCACCGTGTAACATAACATCTTAGTTTATCAAAAATAAAACACCACAATACTGTGAAATACACATTTCTGAGTATTAGCCGATGTCGCAGATGTTGCTTATTCATTTCCAGGAAAAGTCTCATGTAATTTGAAAAAAATCAAAGCTAATCTACTAAATCAACTAAGACACTCAAACAACACGGAGGATGTGTGTGTTAGTGTGTGACAGTACAGTACAGTACAGTAGTTACATCCAGGCTGAGACGGAGCATCCCTGAACAGTCTTGTGTCAGAGTGCTAATCTGATTGATTTATTTCAATCACGTTATTTCTCACAGAGCGTCTGGAATACCGAGTGTCAGTCTTCCTCCTTTTCAAAGGCACACATCGAGATAAAAAAAAAAAAATTGTTGGGACTCGTTTGAGCTTCGAGGGGGAGAGAGATCCAAACACGATGAGATAATTGTGGCATTTAAAGGACACGTGTTGGTGCGGGTGTGAAAGGATTGTTTACACAAATAAGATGGAAATGAAAACAGCAGTATCTCTGTCCTGAGGTGTCTCAATCAGAGGCATTGTTAAGTTGAAAGCAGAAAGAAACTAATAAAAACACCGGATTACTGTCAGCACGCCTCAGTGCGGTATCACTTATGACGCTCGCTGCGGTATCACACTTTTTACTGAACAATATACAGGAACAAAGAGGCTTTTATGCTGGTAGAATCTGTGAATCTGTGTTAGAGAGACCACAGTCGCCACTGCAGAAGCAAACCAGATGTAATTCAGTGGGATGGGTTTTTGCACGAGGGCTCCTTTTCCATGACCAGAACGTGAGTAATTGAGCTGTGTGGGCGATGACGTGCGTGTAAGAGATAGCGAGGTCTCCCTGGTGTGTGACCTCCTCGCAGCAGGTCCTCCGACAGACTCGAGCCTGGATCTGAAACCAAACCAGCAGCTGGCCCCGCTCTCACTTCCCCCCCAGCTGGGGTCCGGGGACGTCTTGAGGGGATCAAAGGCTATAGGGGGGGCAGCAAGTAGCGTGTGAATCCACCTCAGTGATACTGGGTTGTGTGGAGGTGCAGCACATAACTGGGTTACACTGGTAATTAATGTGTTTGTGAACTGTCACTGATAGAGTAGAAACACCTTCTGTGTATGTTGGTGTTCAGTAATTGACCCAGATTTGCTTGTTATTGTGTCTCATGTTATTTCCCCTGTTTTTTCTCCTCTGCTTGGACCAACAGTGCCGTCCTTCACGTTCACGCCTACAGGTAAGCACTCCCATTTTTTTGACATCTCCCTCTATTCATTTTCCATCTCCCTGCTTGTGAAACATTCCCTTTGATGGTCTAAACAGCCGCCGTCATAAGAGATGAGAGAAATTGACTGAAGAGAAGTGAAGAGAGTTTATACCACAAAAAGGAGCCCAATCATTGGCGCAGTTTAAGGATCTACCAGGATGTCTACCACCAAATGTTTGGGTCGTGTCAGAGCGTAACGTTTAAAGAGGAGCACAGCGTACTACGAGGACGCCCGTTAAAAACTAGTGGTGACTTGATCAAAGGGCTGCTGGCAACCTCAGATGGGATTTAGGAGCATGACACACCACCACTCCAACACACCAATTAGATAGGCAAGAAGAAGCAAGGCTGAGGAGGTTATCTGGGAATTGAAGTGACACAGCGTAAACAGATAAAAGAAAAGCTCTCTCTCACTGTGTGTGTGTGTGTGTGTGTGTGGGTGGGTGTGCTCATACATGTGTGTCCTTTCTCTTTCTCACACTCTCCCGTGCACCTTCATCCGTCTGACATTGTTTGTCCCTGAGAGGTCGGTGGTGTTGGCAGGGTTTGGTGTGAGGGAGAATGTGAGAGAGCAAAATGAGTGAAAGGCAGTAAAAGTGACAGGGAGATTTACTGTCTTGTGTTTGAGGTTGGACTGACTAATCCTGTCTGTGCAGAGGCTGTATCTAAACTGGAAGAGTGTTGTTTCTCTTGTCTGCCTCGAGGCCTCGGGTTCACGTCTAATCATTTTGTTGCTTTTGCAATCTGCTGGAACTTTTTCAGGTGAAACATATTTAGTCAGCTGGTGTTTTTTGGATGGAGTCCTTGGGGCTCTTTAAGCAGACAATCCCTCTGCCTTGGCACCCGATGTAAACCCAGGATGTTACAGTACATTATGCTGTTTTTAATCTAGAAGCAGGTTGGGATTGAAAAGGCAACCACTTTTCGGTTTGCCTCGGGGCTATCTGCAGAGGCCAAGGCAGGTTTTTTGTTTTTTTCTCACTTCCTGTTTTGAAAGGGAGACAGAGAACCAACACAGCTGAGGTCCTACCGCCGCCCTCCCCACCTTCTCCCCTCTCGGGGGGGAAAGAGATTGTAATTAAAGTTGGAAGTTTATCTCTCCTTCACACACCGGCAGCTTAGAGCTCCTTGAAAGAGTCCAACCTGCAGTGCACAGGGCTTCAAACACACTGAACCGCCATGCCAGGCGACCACAGAGCTCTGCATCTGCCTTCTCCATAAGCCTCTTACACATCCCTGTCGCCGTGTGTGACTCAGCCCAAATGGTGCCACACACATGCATTCACATTCACACGTACACCCAATTCACAATGCCAGTTAATGTTGTTTTGTCGACCTTATACTTGGACTCCCTGTCTGATGATGATGACAGTGATCATAATTGTGCTACTGTCTGCCTTTCCTACAGTGGCGTATCAGAGAGGTGGAGAAGCTGTCAGCAGTGCTGGGAGGTAAGAATTGATTCATTGTTTGTAGATATATAGTGTGTATCATAATTCCCAATAAAACTATTACAGATATTAGACACATTTAAGGGAACTGAATGACGATTAAGAACAAATAAAATACATCCGTGAAGCTCCTGAATAGATTGGGCAAGTGCACTTTTCTCAAGGGAACACTAGGGGGAGTGCTGTGACTTCCTAAAGCAGAATAAAACAGAGGAGGGGGGAAGGAGGTGCATGAAGTATGTTATGATACCAACAGGAACAAAGCACCATCTTCGTCCCGTCGTCATCCCAAATCAAGAAGAGCCGCATCCAACCACAAGGTTGTGCCATAGCGTCACCGTTAAAACATGACTGGAGATGCACACACCCATGTAGCAGCGGTGGCGTGCTTTTATGTGTTTGGGATGGTGCAGTCTACAGAAAGAGTGAGATTCTGCAGAGAAATGCTCGGCGAAGACCGCATGAACTCGCTTATCGCGCATTTGTTTACCCTCAGGATGACGTTTGGCATGTTTTCATACAATAGGAAAATACTGGAAATTGTATTAGCAGACTAATAGAGAGGAAATGTATTCAGTCAATTCTCTCTCCTTAGTCACAGTGTACAGGATGTACATCAGAGTGTGTGTGCAAACGGGTAGTTGAGCCACCAGTGGTGAAGCTATACAGTCATCATATTATCCTGTTCTATGATTGAACCCCATACGCAGCATGCTATGTTGGTTCTGCACAAAGACAATGCCCATTCGATATCACCACCCAACTGCCCGGGTGATTGAGGAGCAATTGTTAGATTGTATTTGGCTCTAGAAGAAAAATGAAGTCATTTGAATGGGAATGGGGAAAAGAGAGAAAATGTAATTCAAAGCTGTTGGAATATGCAGACTGCGAGTCGTTCTGTGGAGAGCTGAGTACTGAAGCAGCGTATGGCTCTGGTGAAGCAGCCTACAGGCTCTTTGTATGGTACATTGATCCATTTCCTGAGAAATAGGCTGTTTAGTCTCAGCTCTACAAACAGCCAATGTCTGGCCTGAGGTCAGAATGTAGAATCCTGTTGAACAAGTGATCTTGTAGCGTACTGGGATTAAAAGGCAAAAAACATAGCTGCAGTAAGGAGTAAGACATGGAAACAATGAAGATGGATAGTCAAGGACTGGTATCCATTACTCCCATGGGTCTCAGCTCTGTTGCTTGAGTTTTTATGTCTTCCCTTCTGTGTAGCTGCAAAACTTTTAAAATGATGGAGATGTTCTGTGACGCCGTGGAATCTACTGGGGGAGCATTTGTGGTTCACTGGCTGTTGAGGACGAGGCATTTAGCAACATCGGGAGTGAACTCTATCTGGCTGTCTAATCCCAGCTAATGCTCACGAGGGCTGTGGGCGAGTCAAGCGAACGCAATCTATTTAGCCGGGCTTCTCTCTAATGTGCACCCTGGGCCTGAGAGAGAACACGAGAAGAAAAGAGGAAGGAGATATTTATGTACTAGAGCAGGAACCCTATTCTCAGTCCTCCCGGAGAGATAGACCAGGTAGATAAACAGAACATAAACTCAAACCTCTGTCCTCTCTTTCACATCATTTCTACATTACGTTACTTCGGTGAATCCAATGTCATTGTCGTGTCGGCCCAGTCCCGCCCTATTCTGAACGATTTGGTCCCGTTCATTGCAGGCCCGGTTTGCTGAACATCGGGGAATCTGCCACTCAGCCCTGGCTGGCCGACACGTGGCCCAACTCCTGCTCCAACCACAACGACTGCAGCATCAACTGCTGCACCGCAGGCAACGGCAACAGTGACAGCAACCTGGCAACGTACAGCCGCCCAGGTGAGTGCTGTTGACCCCTGCCAGACCCCCGGGGGCAGCACACCTCACACACAAACACACCCCCTCAAATGCACCGATACGCTCCTTAACAGAGACTGCAGGGATAATAATCATCGGTGGATCGGTGGATCTGCGGCGCTAGGGGAAGTAAAATGTGATATCTGGGTTAGCTCCCCGGAGAGTTGTTCTCTCTTACTTTAGGTCTCCACGAGAAAAACCTGGAGAAGTATTAGGATTAAGAGCGCCTGTGTGCTTGTGTGTTTGATTTATTTGAGGTTAAAGTGGAGCTGTTTTAGGCAGGAAATAAAAGGAGCACACTGGAAGGGGCTTATGGCTTCACTCTGTGGCTAATCAAATTGCTCTGCTGATTTCCATACTGTTGTTATAGCCGGTAATGTAATTTCCCCTAAGTGCTCAGTTATTTAAGAAATGTGGAGCGGGCGTAGAGGTCAAGGCTGGACTGCAGACGGTGGCCAGAACCAGAGAGAGAGAGATGGAGGGAGAGAGAGTGATGGAGGGAGGGAGGGAGGAGGTGCACCTGGAAGAGCAGGAGGACGGGGGAGGAAAAGAGCGATGAGGAATAAGTGTATGCTAAAGCCTGTACTGAAGTGCATGTTCAGAGGGAGAGAGAGAGAGTGAGTGGGGGTAGAGTAAAGAAAGCAGGAGGGACGGACAGAGGGAGAGAGAGAGTTATGGTGGACCACCAGGTGGCCTTTTAGTTTAGTCAGCACCACCACAGCTCACTGACAAAGGAGTTTGGCTGCACACACACACACACACAGAGTAGTGACCTATCTGAAAAGAGAAGAGAGAGCAAAGCTAGCAGCAAAACTCAACAACTTGGATGACAAGAGGTGATTAATTTTCACCCGTGGTTCCTAATTTTAGACAAGCCCGTACTCGGAAACTTGGACTACGCCGAGTTGCTTGATGTGCAATTATTATTACGCTCGTCGGGACTTTGCCTGCCAGCTGTTTCTGCCTAAAATCCATCCAGCCATTCACGAGTTTTCTCACTTCAAAGAGGCTTAATAATTTATTTCGTAGACTTCAGCCAACACGTTTTGTACTTCATTTGGTTAAACATCTCGCCCCGGGGTCGAGGAGACGTTGTGAAATCCCAGGTGTGAGCTATCCGTCAAGCCAGGGGGAAAACACCCTAATCTGACTTCTGAGTTTTGAAGTGTTTAACTTTTACCTTAACACGGCGTGAGTTGTTTGAGTGGGAATAACATGCTGAAGGCAGCCCTCACTCATCGCATGACACCCCGCAGTCCCTGACACTAAGCAGCTTGCCAGGCGCATGCTTTGTGCTGTGTGCCAAACCTACAAACTCTGTGAACATTAAGAGGATCGCCGACGAGGTGACAGAGCAAAGAAATAGGAGTTAATGTCCCTTTATCTCAGCCATAGGGGCCCCTTTTCACACGTCAACCTTTGAAGTGTTGAGTGTATTCCTGCCGCCGCTGAAATGCGAGGCGTGCAGAACAAGCGGCGGCGGCGGCGGCGGGTGCACCTATGGCTGTCCTTGGTATTTACCGCAAGGCTGGCTTCAGATCTGCTGGAGGATTTGAATATTTTATGAGCCAGGGAAAATTGGATCTGTCAGTGGAGCTGTGCTTTTACTGCACGCCTCATTCCAGGTCTTTGATACAGACATGTCTCTCTGTCCCTCTCAATGAGCAAAGCCCCCAACACCCACCCACCCACCCACCACCGCCAGATGGAAAAGAACAGGGATGACACCCACGTTGAGTCACGGGTGAGACTGAGATAGAAAGGCACCGGCAGAGAGGTGTAATACCGACGGTGTCACTCACCTAAAGCGGATCACTATTTGGCAAATAAAAGTTTGAGCTGAAATAAATCGTTCAAAAAGCTAGAAATGAAAATGTAATGAAATCTAGTAACTTCTCTCAGTGCTACGTCTGATGACCCCCTTTTGTTTCAAACCATAAACCCCCCTGGCGTACTGCTAGCTGATCTGCGGTAGAAGCCGAGAGAGATTGACTAAATACCCTCCCCATGTTCTCCAGCCGACTGCATCGCCAATTATAACAACCAGATGGAAAACAAGCAGACCAACCTAATGGTGCCGGAGTCGGGAGTCTACGGAGACGTGGACTTGTCCAACAAGATCAATGAGATGAAGACCTTCAACAGCCCCAACCTGAAAGACGGACGCTTCGTGGGACCGGGAGGCCAGCCCACGCCGTATGCCACCACCCAGCTCATCCAGTCCTCCATCATGGGCAACAACATTAACACAGACAGAGGGACCGGAGGGAGTGGAGGAGGAGGAGGAGGAGGAGGAGGAGGAGTCGGAGGAGTCGGGGGTGGAGGGGAGGTGAATGAGAAACATTGCTGGAAGCCCGTCTCAGCCCAGCAGCAGAAGCAACAGGAAATGGGCTCCCAGCTCCAGTACAACATCATGGAGCAAAACAAGCTGAACAAGGGTGAGTGTGTGGACCCCCCCCAGCAGCCACGGTTAAAGAGGTCCGTTCACAAAACCATGATCTTCCTCCGCTTGATTTCCCCCCTCCATTTTCTCCTCTCCTGGCTCTTCCAGCGTCACTGTGGAAGCTAGAAGAATTTCATCTTCATATTTTCCTTGGTTCTGTCTTGTTCCCTTTCAGTCACACCAATATAGGCCTCATCACTTTTTTCTTTCTGCCTCTCTTTGTCTGTGTGGCATTCATATAACCCCTCTTCACCTCTCTGCCCGGGCTAAACTGTGGGGCCGGGTCTGAATGTCTATCTTTGTGCAGTATCTGGCTTGTCAGGTGTGAGGGTTTATCTCTGGTGTCAGATTTCTAAAGGAAAGACAAAGATAACTGGTGGAGCTTATAGATGCTTTGAATGAAACTATCATCACCTCGTTCTGCCTGCAGAAAGGATCCGCATCTGGTGTGATCGTTTCAAACATCTTTGCAGAGATATGGCATGTGTTATCACTAACGCTCACCTGTAAGTTATAAAGCATGAGCTGCATGCGTCTTGTCTTGACTAATACTGTGCAGGGGTCGCTGTAGTATAACTCCAATGTAGTTTCACATCAATGTAAAGCGTTATGCTGTTAGATTTCCCCTTCATCTCCCATCTCCATTACAAAAAAACAAAGTGGATCCTTGGCTGAAAAGACATCCTAACCATACCACTCCATTCTTCCCCCATCAGACCGCTACAGAGGAGGTGACTGCCCGATGCCGGCCACCATCCCCTACAACCAGGCCCACGAGAGCCACACCGGGGGCTCCTACAACAGTTCTGACCGTGGCAGCAGTAGTACCTCGGGTAAGGGGGGTGGGGCAAAAAGGAGAAGGCTGGTTGGGGGACGACAGAGGGAAGGGCAATCAGAGGTTATCAAATCGACATCCATTCAGCATATCCAAACTCTCTCTCTCTGTTGTTGTTGTTCGGGACTTGATAGTCGAGTCATTGTATTTTTGCTCTTTTTCATTTAATTGCCTAAGTGTTTTTTTTTTTAGCTTATTATTGTTGTTGAACCACTTAATCACATTCACCCCCCCCAAGCTCCATTTCAAAAATCCCAGTTTTCCTCAAAAGCAATAAATCACTTTGAGACGCTAATAATGCACGATGCTTTAAAACGCTAATTTGATTAATTCCCATGTCAGCCTATCTGGAAGAGAAATTGAAAGGGAGATGCCTTCAGAAAGTAGAAAATTGCTAAATAAAAAGAGGAGTAAACCAACAATGGCTCCGAACAAAGGCGTGAGAGACATGCCAGGCGTTCGCTTGTGCTAATTGTTTTTGCGGCTGCAGAAACAATCCCAGTAAATTAGATAGTAGGACCTGTTTTTGTTTTTTTCTCGCATTCAACTGCTTTCTGACTATTGGATTCGTCCTTGCTTAGTTTATGGTGCGTTCGTTAATTGGCTTTACTTCAATTCCAGCACAAAGGAGCTTAATTTCATCACAGCCTCAATGTCTGTCGGTGGACAAGGACAAATGATAACACGTTGCAGACGGCATGCAACGCTGCCACCTTAATGCCACGGATCCATTCTGATATTGCATTTGAAGCTCAAGTCATTAAAGAGAAGCCTTTAGTGCGCCCCACACCTCACAGCTCATTGGCTTGCAATTCTAATGCTTCGGTATTAATTGGCCCCTTTCCTGCCATTTTCTACCTTTTCACTTTCGCACCGGGTAACATGGCTGTGTTTTTGTGTTTTAATTACAAGCGGAGAGGTATGTGTGCACATTTTCAGTGCCTACATAAAGAGGGGGGGGCTCCATTAGCCTCAGTGCCCTCATGTGTAAAAGCATCATTTCGTTATCCATGTCAATCTTTAGCTAAAAATATCCCCGTTAATACGTGTGCTGTCATTTTGTATCCATTTATTTACCTTGCAATTTCATGGACATTAATAATGGAGGTGTTTGATGCAGACAGGCGTAATAAGGGTTGTTTGTCCGTGTGTCTTGTGACTGAAGGTCTTTTTATTTTATTTTTTTCATTTTTTGAGCAGGCAGTCAGGGTCAGAAGAAAGGAGTGCGCACCCCCAAACTACCCAAACAGAGCACAATGAATTGGGCTGACCTTCTGCCTCCTCCCCCTGCAAACCCACCCCCATGCCGCAACACAGAGGAGTACTCTCTATCGATGGATGAAAGGTGGGACATGTCTACACAAAGACAGACACACACACACACACACACACACACACACACACACACTGTTTTTAATTTTCATATTATTTCATCCTCCCTGCCCCCCTCTTCCTCTCATTCATTCATTTGCCCCAAGGGTTCTCGGTGTATTAATGCAAGGTACATGTCAAACCTTGATGGAAGGACGGCATGAATATTTACTACATGTTTTCCTGGTTTCGGTTTATGAAAATATCCCCGTTTCCAGCGATACGAAGCTAACAAGGCTCGTTTTCCTCGTGTTGACAGCTACGACCCAGACATGCAGTGCCCCATGCCCCCCTCCCGCATGTACCTGCAGCCCGATGAGCTGGAGGAGGAAGAGGAGATGGAGAGGGGGCCCACTCCCCCCGTCCGAGGTGCGGCCTCCTCCCCCGCCGCCGTGTCCTACAGTCACCAGTCCACGGCCACCCTCACCCCCTCACCCCAGGAGGAGATGCAGCCCATGCTCCAGGACCCACCCGACAGCCACGAGCGCAGGTACAGCCACAGGACGTCTCTAGTTTGGCGTGCCAACGTAGATGTTAAGGAAAGGTATCCCCTCTGCAACATGGTCTCCAAAGCATTTCATAGTTAGTTGGTGAATCTTAAAAGCCTTTCATGCAACTTATTCAACAACTGATGTGATTCTGATGCCGTTGTGTTTCCGCTTTTTGCAGACGCCATGTCGTCAGCCCCCCGCCCCCTCCAAGGCCCCTGTCTCCCTCACACACGTACGGCTACATCTCCAGCCCGTTGGACACCGACGGCATGGAGGAGGAGGAAGAGGAGATGCTGGAGGAAGAGGAGGAGGAGGAGGAAGGCGACGAGACAGACGCAGAGGTGGCCAAGATGCACCGCCGCACCCATTCCCACACGCACCCTCACCATCCTCAGATGCATCCGCGGAGGCTGCTGCTGCGAGGGCTCGAGCAGACGCCCGCGTCCAGCGTGGGCGACCTGGAGAGCTCGGTGACCGGCTCCATGATCAACGGCTGGGGCTCGGCTTCTGAGGAGGACAACGTCTCGTCGGGGCGGTCCAGCGCCGTCAGCTCATCGGACGGATCCTTCTTCACAGATGCCGACTTTGCCCAAGCCGTTGCCGCGGCCGCTGAGTACGCAGGCCTCAAGGTGGCCAAGTATCCCAGCACCCAGGGCCAGGAAGTGGGAGGAGCTTCAGGTAAGGTTTATAATGGCTAGAGAGGGGACAATTTCATCCGTGAGAAACGTATGTGCATACTCTCTGTAGCTCTTAAGTCATTTAAAGATTGGAATAAGCACATAGTTCCCCTTTTTTTTCCCAGCACGAAAATACCAAATGATCCCATCGGGCCACCGTCCCGGCAGCCCGGTGTCTACGGACAGTAACATGAGCACGGCGGCCGTACAGAGGAGGCCTCCTAAGAAGCAGAAACAGCAACCCGCCGGCCCCATAGGGATCCAGCGACGCGAAGCCTACAACGAAGGTACACGTACTATCACTAAAAATACTATTTAAAATGAAAATAACTCAACGTACTTTGTCAACTCTCCAACCCTTCCCCTCCAAATCATGGATATTAGGATTGTCAGGGAACCAAATATCTGCTTTGTGTTTGGTTAGCCTGTTAGACATGCTGACTTATATATGTGTGACTGTCTCTGCTGTCAATAGACTGCAAAATGAGTATAATGCTAACAGGCTAGCGTCACTAGCAAGGTAACTGTAGCCCACAAGTACAAAGATGGCCAGTTTGTCAGCCTTTCTCAAGCCCCTCTACTGATATGGATGGGAAAACGAGCAGTGTACTGCAATGCACTATCCACAAATGACTGAGTGTGTGTGTGTGTGTGTCGTGTCGTGAGCCAGAGTTTTAATCATCTTTCCTCGTTGTGTGTTTATGCTCGTACGTACATGGCATCACTCCTAATCTGTGGCGGTGCTGAACAGATTGGGGCTAGCTGTGGGCTGGGGGCCAGGGGCATGGTGGGGAAGAGAGAGAGAGAGAGGGGAGGGGGGGGTTGTCTCAGGGGATCTGCCCAGCTATAGGCTCTGCTGACACTGGGATGTCTCTCCACTCCGGTCGCTAATGAAATTGATCCAGGTGCTCTGGCTCATGCTTGAAGTGCCGCCCTCCACTCAGCAGGAGCCGAGCATGAACCAGACAGGGTCTAGAGTAGCAGCAGTACACAGAGGAAATGTTTAGTAAAAGGAAATTTGTTTTTTTTCTCAGTACAAAGCCCCTCTTTTATTGGCTGTTTCCTCCTGTGGGAAGGTCGTGATGTCATTTGTCTGTGCGGCCACACTCATACTGGTGTGTACAGTATGTGCTGTCCCAGAGCTGGCTCCCCTCTTAGTGTCAGGTGTCCTTGAGTGTTGACAGGGAGATTTAATATCCAGCTCAGGGGGAGCCAGACCAGCTATATCACTGCAGAACATCCTAACCCCTCCCCCCCCCCCCCCCCCCCCCACCACCATAACTGTCCTCCACCCTCCTCCTGCCATCATCCTTCTGTCCTGCCTTCCTCCCCATCCGCTGCCCCTCCCTTTTGAAGTGATCTCTCCATCCCTCTCCGGCTCCCGTCTCCCCGGCTCCCCTCTCCTCCATCTTTGTTTGAGCAGAGAGGGGGCGGGCTGACAACTCTGCTGCTCCGTCTGTCCATCAGCCCCCCTGCTGATTACATTTGATCTGAATGGATTGTTTTTCATCTGGAGGTTATTGCCTCCCCCTGTCCCCCCTGCCCCCCCCCCTGTCCCCCCATCCCCACCCCCTGTCTGTGGTCTGGAACAGCGGTGCTGAGGCGATAGGTGAAGCAAGGTGATTTAATGAAATGTAAAAGGGG
This sequence comes from Hoplostethus atlanticus, assembly GCA_034670405.1. Lineage (NCBI taxonomy): Eukaryota > Metazoa > Chordata > Actinopteri > Trachichthyiformes > Trachichthyidae > Hoplostethus > Hoplostethus atlanticus. The sequence goes on along the minus strand of JAXDDX010000003.1, from coordinate 7,636,817 downwards.
GCAGAAATAAAATAAAACACTGACCACGTGTACACACACACACACACACACAGTATTATTGTGTATTCATATTCTCATGTATTTCTGTGATTGTTTCTGTGTCTCTGCCTCCCCAATTACTCTGTCCATCCCAGTGGAGGTTAGACTGAGACCAGCATCCAGCCAGCATGACCATAAATACACATAAACACCATCAGTGAAGATGGCAATAAAAAGCCAGAGACAAGTGAACCAGCATGGGAATCAACTCCTCTCCCACCCAATCTCCCCCTTACCCCTGTTTGACCTGCTCATTTCTCTCTTGTTTGCTCAGTGGATGTGGAAACGCCCAGGTTATATCCCCCACATGATTCATATACGGCCCTAATGCCTTTGTCTGCCTCCTCTCTGAAATTAACCCGTTCCCGTCTCTTCGGATACGTCTGCTTTAAGGAGAATCAGTCACGGCCATCTTACCCGGTAAGCCACCGTGGACCTCCAATGCACCTTCCTCGGCTGGCCCGGAGACACTCTGCTCCTGTCCTCACCTATATTTCCTCATAAATCTAGCCGGCGCTCCACTCCTCCCTTGTAGTGAAGCTATATCTCACAGACAGTGGCATTGATCGTGCTCTGACTGAGGCAGGACTCAGGAGGCAGAGGAGATATTAAAAAACTGCAGACGCCTCTCTGCTGTATGATATTGACTGGCCCCCTTTGTATTCAGGAGGAGTAGATGGAGGTGGAGGATAATCAGGAAAGTGTATTAAAGCTGCCTGATTCAGCCAACAAGGCACAGCAAAGACATGACATGCCCCTTTAGCCCCTTTAGAGTGTGTAAAAAAATGAATAAAAGCTTTGATTCTCCTTCTGATCTTGCCAGTGCAAATGTTAAAAAAAGGGTGGACATTGGGATGCTCGGTGTCAGAGCGGGGCACTGCTATGTTTGCTAACTTTCTAATAACCCAGGCCACCAACAAAGTCATCTTTCAAGTTAGAAGCTGATTAGAAGATGAAAAGCCATCGATCGCAGCTCCTCCGCCAGCAGACGAGGCTCTGAGCGCTGTGTTGAGATGGCTGTGTGAAGTGCGAGTGCTCCGGCGGCCCGCTGGCCGGCCTCATATGAATAATGGCTCAAGGACAAGCAGCATTGATTCATCGACAGGGGAAGTAGAGCAGGTCACAGAGCCAGCTGCTGACCGCCGCGCTGCCCTCTGCTTCCTCTCCTCCCTCCCTCCCTCTTCCTCCTCCGCAGTCTCGCTTTCTCAAGTCTCGTAATTCTCTCCCCAGATTCCGCCTCTCTAGTGTCGTCTGTCCTGTTTACTGTCGGAGGCGTTTCCGTTCAGCGTGGCCGTGTGTGTGCGACTCCTGAGTGTATGTACATACACACTGCAGCTGTGTTTGTGTGTCACCGTTGCAGGCGTGAGACAACTGAGCGACAGATAATACACATTAAAGTTTGCGGAGTATACACGGATTCACGTTCCTGCAGTTTTTGATCTCGGCGGCTAATGTCGCCTCGCTTCCTGTGTTTATCCTTCAGATCTGCCGCCTCCGCCCATCCCGCCTCCGTCAGTGCTGAAGTCCCCGACACACCCCTCCAAGGCAGCCCTGGAGGGGCGGGGAGTGATGTCTCCCAAAGCAAACGAGGGCCGCGACAAGAGAGGGGGGTCGGGGGGCTATCGGCCTAGGGAGGGCTCGGACCCCAGGACCAGCTCATCTGAACGCAGAGAGGCTCAGGAGAGACAGAAGACTGCCCACGGAGGGAAAGGGAGTAAACATGAGGGCAGCACCGCCAGCAAGTCCCGCCAGCACCCAGGTAAGGTCCCTGCATTCAGAATGTATTAATCCATATGCAATCTGTTGGATTACGGGCTTCACGCGAGTCGACGATGATAGATTTTGTCTCAGGTTTATGATGTAATTGTGTACCGTGTCCCTAGGTTCAGAGGACATTTTGCCCTATAATCGGCCACAGTTCCCCACAGTCAACAGTCCCCGGGATCCAAGCTCTTCCAGCTCCATGTCCTCCAGGGGCTCAGGGGGGCGGCGGAGAGGAGACGGGGGTCCGGGGAGCCGCAGGAACCCTGCAGACATGGGCCTCAATACCACGGGGGCCTTCCAACCAGGAGATGAAGACCTAGAGGTACTGGAAGACAACACCTAGACTAGCTTTTACTCTACAGCACTGCAGAAAGGGGAATACTAACCGAAATGTCTCTTTTGTTTTCCCCCCAGATGGTGGAAAGCTGAAGAATAGAGAGGAGGAACAGGAGGAACTGTCCTGAATTTTCCAAGAGTGGAGCGCCATTGTTTCTCTTACAATTTTAAATATCTCAGTATTTCACCATCATGTTGGCTGACGTCATACTGTACATCAATAGTGTTTCTTTACATCTGGAAAACAGACCAATTGGGTTTTTTTTCTAACTTATCATTTTCTATGTCCATTTAAAAAAAAAAAAAGGACCAGTGTCAGAGGATAAAAGAGTGGTGCATTCAAAGCAAAATACCCAGTAGTATATTTATGTTTTATTCCAATGCAATATGGGGTGAAATTGTACTCCAGACATTGACATGACTCAGCTTGCCTCGACAAGAACTTTGGAGAGCCCATACAGTCAGATGTTACTGTACTAAAATAGCTGCAAGCAGAGAGGGGTGGACTGTCTTGTAAATATACGTGTATACATGATGTCCTTTTGTTTGACCCATCGTGGTACCTCAAATTTGTCTTCCTTGTTTTATTTTGAAAATTCTAATTTTATTATGCCAGTAAATATAATTATTTTATCATTTCCATCCATGTTGTAAATTGCTATATTATTTAGCCGCCCCAAGAAAGTGCCACTTTGGGAACCTTTTTTTTTTTTTTTCTTTTTTTTTGTAATGCACTGTTATGTTTCGTGTTGTCGTCAATGTTTGTTATTTGTTTTACTTTGGTTTTAAAAGCACAATCACTAAACTTTATTTTAAACCATTCTATCTATTAACCTTTTTGTCTTACTGGAGGAAAACAGGTATGGCAAAAGAGTGTAGTTAATCCTGATGATGATGATGATGATGATGATGATGATGATGACGATGATAATGATGTAGGTAAAGGGGATAGGCTGTTTACGATGGCGGTGTTTGAAAGGAGACTCCTTGCGTTATGATTGGCTCCCTCTCCGGTTCTGATGCTAGCTCAAGTGATGGAAAAGACAGTTAATGTGAGTCATAGCTGCAATGTAAATATCTTTTCGCATTGACCATAAATCCAGCTATTGCACATTAATCCAAATGGTTACGTTTGTCTACTAATGCACTTAAACGAATGTTAGATACAAGAAATAGAAGTCACTTGGGGAACCCGGAGAAGTTGTGATTGGACGAGGAGAGTCTCTTTTCTTGGAGGGGGGGGGGGGGTGATGGTGACCCCTGTTCTGAGGAGGAAGGGTGCTGTTGTTTATTCATAGGACATCTGCAAACATTTGTTTCGTAAAGCAAAAAAGGAAAAAGAACTGAAAAAAATAAATAAAAAAAGTTCAAACTATACATGTTCCTCTGGTCCTTTATCATGTTTCTCTTAAGTATTATTTGCCAAGCAATTTGCCAAGCAGTTCCAATGTATCATGATTTGGTTTACATACACACTGTAAACACCTGTGGAGATATTAAAACTATTCATAAAAATAGTTTAATTCACTGACATGGTCATCGTAGCTAGAACTGAAAAACATTGGCAGCACAAAGCTCAATGTCACTGCAACTATTTTAATTTGAAATCCATTTGAGTCAGCCTCGCCTGAAATGCCACAATGTACCTCAACGTCCTTACACCCTAACGAGGGGGGACTATCAATATCCTTGGCTCAGTGGTTAAACAGCTATTTCCTGTTCTGTAAGGTAGCTCTTCAAATGTATTACCCAATGCCAATCCTATTAGCGCCGTCCATTATTTACAATATCAGCATCCCGTGTCATTCAGTGAAGGCATTTGGAGCCATAGAGAGGAGCTAAAACCAGTGGTGAAGGGATTATATCCAATTTGACAGGCCTAGATTGCTGCCAATTAGGCGTAAGGAGGCTTGAATGAGGTTACATAAGAGAATGCATGCAGTAGTCGTCTTGCCTCTCTCATCTTATTAGCTGGTGAGATGTCTGCTGACACGGCAAAACAAAACAGCCATAAAATCAAAAGATGACGCTGTCGCCAGAGAGCGACTCCAGACAGGGACTCGTCCTAATTGGAGACCAAAATACATTTGTTCCAGTTTATTACATCTAACCTGCCCAGTGCTTGTTCTCACAGAGGCAATAACCTGGCCTATGGGAGTCTTTAATGTCAACCACTCTGTCTGGCTTATTCAAACATCAGTGATGGAGAAAGAGAGATGGTTCCTCCCCTCGATACTCCCTTCTGAGCCTCAAAGAATTGGAGTGGAAGCTTGTTTTCACAAGCTAATGACTAGCGCTGCCCACCTCAGATGGTGGGGTCTCAGGAGACCGCTCAGCGTCCACCACTGAAATCCATCAGAGGGAGGAGAGACTCTACAGTTATATCATGTGGACTGATTTATGGAGGCGGTGGGAGATTTTTGGCAATTTACAGATATTAAGAGTCGACTCTGGACGTGGGTCATTTGTGTTGTGGTGACACAATATTTTTTAAATGTGAAGGAAAAAGCAGAAATGTCCAGATCTCACCCTCTAATCAAAAGCACAACTTGTTACAGTATTTAGGAGAAGCATGGCTTGTCATCTTTAGAAATCAAATGTGTGACTGCTTTGTTTGACACTTGATGTTTATGGAAACAAACTAAAAATAGATAGCGTATTAGCGTATTTTGGTGACAGTTTGCGCAGAATGATTGCGGTCAATGTGGATTCCCACTCTCCTCCCCCTCCTCCCCCTCAGCCTTTGCTTGTGGAGCTCCCTTCCCCCCTCCATTCCCCCAGGTGTTCTCTAATAAGCACCTTTCTAAACAGGAACAAATTTGGAACAGGGCAGAGCATCCTCTTCTGCCTCCATCCATCATTTTAATGGGTGGAGGTGTGTCCAGGCCTCACAATGAGATGCAGGTGATTAAGGACGTTAGACAGAGAGCGGGCTGCCAGGGTTACTCACCCCATAATGGCAGGGATACGCAGGGTGTGGAGGCTGGATGCTCTTTGGTTTGGTCTTACAGTTACTCTACCTGTCTGCTTGTGGAAACGCTCCAGGATGCAGAGGCATGTCCAGGATGTTTCGAAGCGGGGGATGGCAGATGAAAAGCCCAGTGTGTGTGTGTGTGTGTGTGTGTGTGTGTGTGTGAGCGTACAGCGAACATGGGTGAACATAAATACATTTAAGAAGAACAGGATGCGTAAAATAGCATAGCTCATAGTATTGCATTTATTACATTTTCTCCCATTTTTTTTTTATTTCCTCCTGATTTATGTGTGACAAGCAGAATTTGAGATACCTTTGTATTTTTTTGTTATCTTATTGTTTGCAAGTTATACTCAACTGTGATACCAAAAGAGTTTATTTTGCCAATAAATCTTAAATGATTTGAAGAAGAATGCCTCTATGGCAGTGATCCTCCACTTGGGGCTGCAGCCTGTTTTATTGCAGAGGGAAAAGGTGGGCCTGGAAGAGGTCAGGCATCACAGCTCAAGGCAACTGGTTTTAGTCACGCTGTGTAACAGTGCTGACCAAATTTTGTACTACATCAACCAATGACACATGTTGGCAAGCTTTTTACAAACATGCAAAGTACAAATCATGTCCAGTAAATCACTGAGCCCATTGAAAGAGGTGAAAATATTCTATGAAGCCTTTTCTGTCGGTTATAAGACCTAACAATGAGGTTCACGGTGCACTTTCAAGACTTCCTGTGACTTCTAATTTCCAAAGACTACAGCAGGTGATTTCACTGATTAACACACCTTCAACCAGAGAGGAGGGACTAATCAGTGACATCACCTGCTGTAGTCTTTGGTTGGAGTGAAAACCTGCAGACTCTCGGCCCTCCATGGCACATGATTGGACACCACTGATCTAGACCGAAGTGAAGACAAAAGGTGGACTCATGAGCTGTAATACGCCCCTGCTAGGAAAAGGCTTCAACACTGTGTTCTCTTTTCTGTATCAGGATATTTCTACGGTCTGCACCATGGCAGAGATGTGTAAAACAGTGAACCTCTCAGATGCAGATTCGTCTTCCTTCATGCCTTCAGTTTTTTAAATCAGTAGTTTAAACTGCTGCTGCGTTCCACTACTTCCCCGTAGCGACAAACTAATTTCTTTTGTGCAAATTCAGGCAATCTCTCAGTCCTGGTCCCCAAACTGCTTCATTAACCTCCTTCCCAAACTAGGAGGTAATTAAGTGAACAGCTGTGGACTGTCTGACAACTCATCTTGCTGTCGCTACCCTCCACAAGGGTGCGGAACAGCGAGGAACCCGTCATCACCGGTGCACACTGTTTAGACAGCTTACCAACACCTCTCCACAGCCATTTATACTGCAGCTGCAGGTCAAACGGCGCCTCTTCAGACAATCAATCAAAACTCATTTGGGTTTAATGATCTTCCGATGCAACCCGTCGCGGCGAATTCACATCGTCGCAAAGTTGTTTTTAATCAATGTTAACCGCTTCAGCTTGTTTCAACTTCTGGAAAAAGTGAGCTGAGATGAGTTATGGTAAAAGATGGCCGGTCGGTGGCGAGGCTGCCGGCACGTGATGAGAAGGGAGCGTGTGGAGCAGAGCCAAATCCCAGGTTTTTAATAACTGGGAAGTAATCTGGGTGATTTGTACATCCATTTGTCACTTAGCCAGTCGTTCTAACCGTCCTTATTTAGTGCCGACGGGGTCCGCGCAATTAACCCAGAGGAATATAGCCTCCACATCTCGTCCCCCCCGGAAACTTCCCTCCCTCAGCGCTTTCCCTGCTGTCCTCTTCGCCTCTGTACGCTGATCTCACCCTGCTACTTTTAACATCCCTGAATGAGTCACGGTCTTTATCAGCACGCCTGCGATATTCATTCATAATGTTATTGGTACATACAGGAGAAATGCGCTGCAATAATGCTGCAGATTCTAGATGGGCGTGTCCTGACTCACACCGTATTTTTTCCATTTCACAAACCTGATTCTTGTTAAATTGTCCCAAAAAGGCTCACTGATTAAAACCCCCTCCGCCAGTCAGAAGGAATCTGCCATCTACCCTTCTTCCCCCCTGGGTCCAAATGAATCCAAACAAACCCATTTAGAAGAAAAGCTTTCAGTTTAGTGGAGGTGCCACAATGACAGCACTGAAATAACCCTTGAACCCATGTGACTCCTCTCCAAGGTCAGGAATGTCCGTTGCCAAAACACACAGCCACAACCATTGAAGGCGGCACGTCTTTTATAACAACGACGCCAAACACGCTCAGGGAAAACCTTGACACGAGCCATCACAGAGGCCAAACGGTGACAGACAAAAGCCTGGCGGTGCTCGGCGCTCAGCGAGGGCTCATAATAGAGCTCAATTAGAGTGTTTTCTTAGTCAAATGACTTGGGGAGTGGCGGAGGTTTGAATGGCGGGTGTTCTTCAGGCATTGATAGATGGAAGGTGAGGACACGGGTGAGTGGGCGGCAGAGGTGGATTTGTTGAAGGGCGCGAGCACCGCCGGGGCTGTTTCTGCCTCCATCCCACCCTCTCCGCCTCCCGCTGTCTTTCCTCCCTCTTGTTCTCTTTCTTGTCTTTCTTTCTTTCTGTAGACGACAGGCCGCCGACTGACTGGAGATGAGGCGTGGGTTCATCGCGCTTCGTGTGGCCTTGGGGCTGTTTTCACATAAGATGGCTGCTCGCGTTGAGGTTTCAGCTGTTGCTTGGTCTCTTTTATGATGGTGACCTCCCTCAAGGCGCTAAGCAACATCCCCTTTTCCCTTCATTTATCCTTTCATGTGATGTGTTTGTATTTTAACCAATTAAGGTCATGTGGATCAGGGGAATAACTGCTGAGGTCAGGGCAGAATCATATCAATGGCTTAAGGTTGTGTGTTATTGGACTGCAGTGTATTTCGAGCCCATGTCCAGATCTTGTTGTATTGATTATTATTTCTCTCCCCCTCAAAAAAGACTAATGAGCACCAAGAATTCCACTAGAAAGGTTAATACAATATTGAAATGTCAGGAGATTAATGATATTGTTTTTTCTTCCTATGGACCTGCAGAAGAGGGTGACAAATGTCTTGCCCTTTTCACTCCCTACCTCCCTATATGTGATCTCTTTCTTCTTCTTTCTCTCTCTGTGTGTTCCTCTTTTATTCTCCATCTCCCTTTTTTTTTTTTTTTTTTCCATCCCTTTGTCTCTCGCCCGTTCTCCTCCGCTGACCGTGGTCTCCAGACACCGAGGGCTTATCCCCGCCGCTGTGTGTAAACGCTGCAGCTATATGCTGTGACACAACACGGGAGATGGGGCTGTGCTGTACACTGTGTGCGGTTGTCAGTAAATGAATAGCATTGATCCATCTTCATTAGGAGGCTATGAGATTTCAACACCGGGAATTTTCCTTCTGTGGAGAACGGAAATGCTTCCTTAAGCACCAGACCATCAAGCTGTATATTGTTACTCGCCGCAGTTTCAGATCACGCCCGTTGAGAGCCGTCCAGCAACTCCCTATCTTGTGTTTTGGTCTTTATGATGCAGGTGCTAACTGGTCTTATGTGGTCTGTGTGTCCGTGGTCCAGATCTTGACTGAAATGGTTGACTCCCCACCCCCCCATGCTCCTGCAGCACCCTGGCATGGTGTCCAAGTTTTAATCAACTCTGCATAATTGGAGTGATTCCCTGTCTTGCTGTATATTTCAATCCATCTGTATAATTATGGTGAATTAAAGTCTTTGTCAGAAGTAACGGGGAGGGAGAAGAAGAGGGAGAAGGCTTACACAGAGCCTCCCCCGCCAATTCCCCCCTTTCTGTACCACACACAATTACACACCGTCTTGAGAGAAAGAGGAAATTACCTCTTTTGTCATCTCATTTTTCACTGGTGGGGGCTCAACATGCACGCGACCGTTCACTGTTACCGGGCATCAACAATAATTAATGCTTTATTACAACCTGTGAGCGTGAACGTTCCCTATATCCATTTCACATTGAGCAATTAGCTGCACACCTTTTGGCCAGGTCTAACAGTGTGCACCAGCTATTGTTCTTAGAGGTGTTTTTCTGCCTCGGGTCTAGTGGCAAGGAGGACAGCAGGGAATTGCAATCTTCTTCCTTGCTATGGGGTCTTTTGCCCAGCCATGCCTCAGTGCAGTAATTGCATCGATGAAAAGAAAAGCAGTGGCTTGCAGGCGAGCATGGGTCATCATTACTCTGCGTGAAGCTACCAGCCCAGAAGGTAGGCCATTACTGCAATGTATCAATAGCTGATACTGTTCTATGATACAGGCCAAACACCAGATCTCCCAGTATCATGTGATCACTTCCTGCCTCCAGGTTGAAGGTTCAGACAATTACCGGGATGTCAATTTATCTTCTGTCTATACGAGGTGATCCTCTGAAATTGTATTGCAGGGGATCGGAACCTGGATTCAACGGGACTATTTGACTGAAAAGAGAAGTGGAGATGCGACCATTTGCAACTTTCCCCTCCTCGCTGCTCTTGGCATTGTTCCTGGAGAAGCATTGCTTCATTACCGTGTCACTGGCGTCCTGGTCATGGGCCTATCCTTGGTCCATGTCTCTCTCATTTCCTCCTCTCATCCATCCTGCGGTAGACAGCCGCTATCTCTACCTCTAAATGCCAGACAGAGCATGGCCAAATCACTTCATTACCCCACATGGGGACCATTCCCCAATAACATCCACCTCGATTCAGGAAGTCCTGCATTAAACATGAAGCTACTTTTCCAACTCAAGGATAAGGTTTCCCTCACCTTATCAGACCTGCCAAATCCTTTGAGTAATTACTATATTGTGGTGTGGCTCTATTATATTCCTTGTTGCTCTGAATTCAAACCGGTCAGTGTGCAACAGTGTGCAACTAATGATTTAGTTATGTTAAGGGAGTTAAGCTGTATAATTGAAAGCATATACGCAATAAAAAACAAATAAAGGGTCGTTATGATGAAGATAATGGTGTAGTTGCACCAGTAATGACCATTATGATGTTGACTGTGGATGTTTCATCATGGAAACCATGTTTGACTCTCTTGATCTAACAGGACGTAACCAAACCGCTTCATCTTCATTTGTTGTCCTGTCTTTATCCTCTTCATATCCTGGATGGAGCATCAACCCCTGTCCCCCCAGGTTTTAACCTGTACCAGCCCCCCCCCTCCTCCCCCAATCTCCAGCCCTTTGGGGAGACATTTAACACTGACCTTCCCCTTTTCCTAATCTCGCTCCCTCTTCCCTTCTGACCCTCGCCCTATTTTTTCCCCCGCTCTTCATCTTTCCATCAGTGTCAGTCCCCTCTAACTTCCCAGCATTCGCCACTGTCCTAGCACAATGTTTTTGACAGCCAATTTACACTGTGGCAAGATGCATCTATCTCCTGTGAGGCTGAAGAGTGCCTGGTCTCCCTGATTCAGACCCTTACCTGGGCCCAGCGCTCTCTCCATGACTTCATCTGCTTGGCTTTGTGGATTGGACTGGGACTGTTAACATACTCATATATCAATTCTAGTTCAAATTAATCATATTGACTGTTAGTTATCTGAAATGTAAACAAATGTCTAAGCCTTTCTAACTGCTACAAAAACATAAAAATAACAAAGGTTTCGACAAAAATGATGTTTCTCACAGCATTATTTCAGTGAAATCAGGTTTACATTGTTTTTGTTTCATCAGCGGTAGGGTTGGGTATCGTTTGAATTTTATCGGTTCCGGTTCCGGTTCCGCTTATCGATTCCGGTTCTTATCGATTATCGTAAAAAAAAGAGGTCAAATGTTTAGATAACAAAAATATCTTTATTCTTTTAACCGTTACTGATCATTAACAAAGTAAATACATACAATAAAAACGTATGATCCACAGACGTGCATTTAAAAAAAACTTAAATAAATAATAGATAAGGATTAATCTAGAGCAGTTAATTAAACTAAGGTAGACAAAAGGAAACCCACACTCTCAGTCACAACTCCTCTCATTGCCAAAGAGAGCGGTGTCTCGCGGCTTGCTGTCCCTGGCTCTACTGGAGGCATGATTGGAGGTGCTTGCGAGGTGCTCGCGCTGGCTGACACACTCGCACTCGGAGACCGCAAGACATCAAACACGGTACATTCTTTCAAATCGATGCCGTGCTGCCATAAATGTTTGGTCAGATTTGAGGTGCAACCTGCCTTGCAGCTAATAAATTCCACACATTTACTGCACTTAGCCTTGTCGTCGCTTTCTTTTACAAAGTGAAGCCACACTTTTGACCGTTTACCGCGGTCCATCTATCGTATGAAAACAAATGGACACGTTGCGTTGTTGCGTTGATGCGTGAAGTAGACAGGTCCTGGCAGATAAAAAAAAAAACTAAAAAAAACTGGCAGGTAGCCGCCACGTCCTTGCAGACATATAGCCTTTGTTTGCAATAATAAAGATTTATATCTCTTTTAGGAACCGATAAGCAGAACCGAATTCACTTTTTTTCCGGGTACCCGGTACTCGGCATTTTGGATTCGGTTCTAATTTGGAACCGAGTTTCGGTTCCCAACCCTAATCAGCGGTATTAAATAAAGGTTAGAACAGAAAAGATTGGAGAATAATACATTACTGCTGGGGGAAATAAACCTTCATTTATATATCCAATATCATGTAATCAATTATGCAGCAAGACCCACATCTTTTCATTTCTTCCCAACAATACTTTATTTGAGACCCCTGGACCTCTGAATGTGTTGCAATTTCATCTTTTGTAGCTTGGCCCCGTCCCTCAGCTAGACTCAGCGTTGAGAACAAAGGACCCATTGGATGTGACTCCAAGTTCACATGCATTAACGTCCCGCTCAACTCTACTGGTTCTCTCCTCAGTTACACCACAATTGGCCCTGACTTCCCTGCTACCCAAGACCGCTGTGACTCCAGGCACGAGATCTGTGCAACCAGCAGAAACAATGAAACTGCAGTGAGCTTGTTGCTGCAGCAGTAAGGAGCAAAACAAGTCGTAAGTAAAGTGCAACAGTCAGTTTACACCGGGTTGTGGTGTCTCGTTAAAAGCAAGCTCAACAAATTCAGTGTTTCTCAACCCAGTGCTGCACAGCGCTACAGGATGATATCCTGATATTCTGTCACTCCTCCTGTATATGCTCTTGATCAGCCATGTAATGAACTACAACGGTACTGTTCAGATAAATTACACATTAGTTCAAATTAGAGGCATCCACGCTACAGCTTGATCTGATTACAAGACCAGAGGAAAGATCAAATGACTCTTCCTCATCATAACATGGTAACATGAGCAGGCCTGCTGCTTTTCAGAGGCCGGTTATCTCCTTGAGGACAGAGTCCAAGTAAATTAGTGTAAATATTTTTCTTAGAAAGGAGGACAAATCGCGTGCTACGTTTTTTTGTCACAAGTTTGCGTTTTTCCAATTTGTGTTTGTAATTAGGGTGTGCAGCACCCAGACATCCAGCGGATAATCTGGCCTTTCTGTATTAGATGGGAAGTGGACCATGAAAGTAATTGGTGAGTGTAGCACAAATTGGATCCAAGCGTGATGTGATTTTTATTCCTCTGAGGCAATATTTGCAAAGCGATTAGAACAATGCCGCTGCTGCACATTTTCAAAACGCTTTACTACATACGTGTAACGTTTATGATCAAACGCTTAACAGGTCCAGTAATGGACCACGAGGTGGGCGGTGCCTTGCGTGAATCCTACCATCGACCGGGAGGAAGGGAAACACATGAAGTTTATCACCATTGGCCTTGGCTGCCTTACAAAAAAATAAATAATGAAAATAAAATCCAAATGCTTTTCATCACTCGGCTGTTTCCGAACTGTTCCAATTAGATGGCTCTGAAATAAACTGCCAAGCCAACCACAAAAAAGATGGATTGCAGAGTTTTGTTTTACAAGAAATCCCACGGAGCGAAAAAGAGCTTATTTCTGGTTCCTGTTAGGAACCCGGGAGAACCGTAGCATGTTTTACCAAACGTCGTGTGAGACACTTACAGATAACATGATTAGAGACACATTCATTCATTAGCCAGCAACACCACTCGCCGTAATGAGATCTTGAGCTTGAGCGGTAACCACTGGGGGTTTGGTAAGCCAGCCAGACTCATACTGGTGTGACCCTGGCATCAAAAAGCGCAGACATCGGATGGATCTGCAGTCCATGGATGCTTCCAGCTGATAAATGGGGTTTTATCACTTCTGAAGAATCCTGGCCGGCGTGCCTGGCTGAATGCTGAACGGGACTGTTATGTGGCGAGGGAGTGATGACTGGTCTGCTGGGAGGAGGTTTTACTCTGAGGAGTGTGGGATAGCTGATGTCATCTGAAGCATAGCGCTGCTGTGCTAACATAGAGACTGAGATGAGCTTTATAGATAAAAAAGAGGGGCGGGGCTTCAGAAGTAGACAACAGGTTCTAGGATATGGGCTTGAAATGGAGTTATAGCTTACATTGGCAATGTTGTGCAGCCTATCGCTAATCTCATTGGTGGGGTTAAATTGGTAGAAACTGGTGGGGTTCCTCCCACATAGTGCTGGGTGCCCGTGGCAGTAAACCCACCCCCCATCAATTACCTGCTACAGTCTGTTTCATGCTGAACACGGAGGAACGTGTCGACACCCCAAGACACTGCTCTGCCGTACAAACAGAGGAAACCCCCTGACAGCATAAATTGCTGGGCGGAAAAAGGTGAAGCCACTGTACATGTATCACATGGCTCGCCTCCTGTCAGAGATGGAAGAGGGGGGAAACAAAAGGAACACAGAGGAGACACGCAAAGAAAAGAAAGGAAAGAAAAAAATGAGTGGCAGAGAGGAATAAAAGCACGGGAAAGACGGAGAGAAAAGGGTGGGCAGAGCGACAAGACAAGCAACTGGCCAGTCATCAGGCAGTAGTGTGGTCCAGGGGACTGTCAGTTCCCATCAGAGTGACATGGTAAACAGGAAGTAAAAATAGCCTATGGTCTCATGTGATGGCAAAAGACAAACAACCCCCAGCACAACCCAGTGTGCTTATTGTGTAGCTGGTGGAAGAGGAGGAACTATTGGACGAGGGTTCATGTTTGGGTGCCTCTGCCATTGTAAGGCACAGTGGAGGAATCATTTATCACAATAGGAGCACCTGGTGTTCAGGCAGGGCTCTAACAGCGCCGGAGCCTGAACACCACAAGTGGAGCATCTCGGCCGACAAAGAGGCAGAAAATAGCGACATCTCTCTCGACATCTCATCCCAGCGCTCCCCTTCGTATCTCACGTCTCTGCTATTCCCTCCCCTCCTCTGATCCTTTTTAACATGCCTCCATCTCCTCGTGTTAATTTGCTGCTTCAGTGACACGCATCATTGGGGGAGTCATTTCTAATAACCCCCGCCAGCCCCCCCCCCCCGCCCAAGTGCCTCTGAGTCATGCACAGAGATGTCATTCAAATTATTAAGCATAATGGTGACAATGATGCCTTTCTGGAGCCTCGCTTCCCCGTGACATGCCTGCAGTTAGCTCGACGCTGCTAACCAGTCCTCCAACATGTCTCCTCCCCCTACTCTTCAGATACGAAACGCCGTGTTCCTTCTCCTCATCTCTTTGAGGACGAGCACATACTGAGCCGCTCTTACACGGTGAATCATTTCATTTCACCCGAGCGGTTTGAAATAAGAAAAAATCTTTTATTTCTGAGGGATTTCGGCATTTCACAGCCTCCTCAATGTCACCTTCTTATCACAAGGTTTTGAAGGGAAATAGGGTTAGATGTTTTCCTTCCTGACCCGAGTCAAAGTAGAGTAATTATTCACTCTGGATGCTGGATGATGTGCCGGTGACATTTCCTCTTCACTGCTTTGTTGTTGTAGATCCAAGGCAGAAGGGGTTGCCACAGCCTCACATCTTACATCTGAGTCTTAGCTCAGCACATACCCTTTCTCACCAGTCTTAGGGATTCTCTTTCACCCATATACACACTTTTGGGTTCAAGCAACACATGTGTGGCAGATGGTTGGATTCAAACGTACGCGCACAACAATGCATTATGTTTCTGTCGTTATTTTTTTATAGCGGCAACACAAGCAGAGATCTCAGCTGGTGTGCTGTGGCGGCATTATATGAAATCCAACAACCTTCTGCTCTGAAAGAAACAACTTACTTTGCCGTGAGGTTGATAAACGGGATGTATTCTGTACAGTACAGAGGGGAAATTGCCCCACTCTGATCCAGAAACTGTTTCCAAAGGTTTTTGTATTCACTCATTTGTTCCGTGTTTACTTTGCAGTTTCTGAAAATGGCCTCGGCTGCCCAGATCACGCCGCGGTGTTCTGGATTACAAAAAGCAGATGCCTTGGTAATGAAGACAATTAAACAGGCAGCTGCACCATCTGCTATTGTCCGTGACCAAAGTAATGAGAGAAGAAGGAGTTGAAGTGGGATTTTGAGAGGACCAGCGGTGAGCAGGCGGCAACCAGAGTCTCATCAGAAGCAGCACATACCTGCAGTGCCTCATCAGCACCGCAGAGACACGAGCACTAAAGGAAACAGGCACAAATGTGTTCCCAACCTTTGCAACCCGTACAAATGTGTATGATATCGTCCATTTTCAACAATGAAACCGAGCTGGCAGGCAGGCAGATGCGGTGTAATATAAAATAGCCCTTTACCTTCATCTCCCGCTTCATCCCTCTTTCCCATTCCCAACCTCTCCTCCTGTCTCCCGTGTGGCTTGAGCTGGAACAGATAAGTGGCGGGGCAGTTTGTGTCTGCGGTGACCTCGCTTGTCTGGGGGGTGATTAACTGATTATGCCTCGGAGAGTGGTGACATTCATGCTCGGAGCGATTGTCCTCCTCACAATGGAGCCGCCACATCACTTCCCCGAGAACGTGAGGCAGGTAGAGAGAGGAGAGACAGTCACGTCAAGACCAATGAGCGCTACCTTGGTTTTTATTGTCACTGTATTTTTCTCAGTCAACACATCATGTTACTTTGGTTGTATCCCGTGAATTCGTGAGGATCACCACTCGCACAATTGGACTCGGTTGTTGACAAAGCTTACATCACCCTGCAGGGGAAACGTTTAGTAAGGCCACTGCTGCTGCTGTGTGAGAGCTTAAATGCACTGTGCACTTCTGATAATTCAGCCTTACAATAAACAACAGTAGGAGGTGATGCTTACAAGATAGTGTGGTTACCATGACGCTGCGGTGAATTACTCCTGTCACGAGAGGTGAACATCTACCGATCTATTGGGTAACAGCTCTGAACCCATTAAATATGAGCTGCTGTTGTTAGGCAGCGCCACTGGAAACAAAGCCGCTGCCTCTGAATGCCTCTGAGTGGAAACTGTCAGTGTTAGGCCTTGGAAAAGTATTTCATTAGCAAAGCTCAACCCATCACACACGACGTCTGAGTGCTATTGTGTGGAAACCATGAGCAAGCTTCCATAGAAAGGGTGTGGGTTCTCAGCCCTCTCCTTTATCCTTAAGGGTGTGTGTGTGTGTGTGTGTGTGTGTGTGTGTTTGTATTCTTTGCATATTTCCACCCCACTTCTTGCAACAAGAAACAGAAGCTGGCCTTGGCAAAACAAACGCTGCTTCCTGTTTCCTTGACGTGTTTTTCAAGCCCAGGGAGGAGCATGGGTTCAGACATGGTCCTTTAGAGGGATTCACAATGTAGTTTGGGCTCATTCAGTGAAATCTTTATTGAACTCATCTTTTGATTTACTC